>CAUYRT010103856.1:0-20027 GCA_963574885.1 Lepilemur ruficaudatus
AAAAAAAAAAAAGAAAATAGAAAAATCATCCAGGTGTGGTGGCATGCACCTATAGTCCCAGCTACTTTGGAAGGCTGAGGCGGAAGGACTGCTTGAGCCCAGGAGTTTGAAGTTGCAGTGAGCTATCGTGATGCTACTGCACTGCAGCACAGTGAAACCCTGTCTCAAAAAAAAATTTTTTTAATTTTGCTATATATATTTGAGATGTGTTATGATTTTAAGAAACAATTTTATTTTAATAAATATCTATGACTCTGAGCTAGGCCTTCTGATAGGGCACACCAAGATGAATTCATTCCACTTCTGCTTACAACTTCATGGCTTAGGAAAAGGCCTAAAACATTTGTTAGGAGCAACAACATCCAAGTAATAGATAGTTATAAACTATGTGGCAAAAGCAGAGGTGATAGCAAAACTTCTTAAGTATTTTTCACATAGACTTAATCTTTGTAAGTAGAAAGGGGAAGTTGCTAGAACAAGAATGGAGATAACATGTATATGCTTTATTAATTAGTTACTTAATTATAAATATGTGTCCTACCTAAATCCTAAAACTAATATGAAAAAAAACTTGAAGTAATTATATGAAATAATACTAGAAATAAAAGATCAAAAAACAATTCGGACATTCTATTCTTAAACTTTTCTTGTGCCCTCACACGTTTGATGATGAAAGTCATGGGCCTTTTCTCTAGAATAACACACATAAACACATATTACAGAAAAATCAAAACATGTTAGGGGTTTCATAGACCCCCTTATAAGTCCATTCAAGGATCCCAGTTTGGATACTTCTGTTATATAGAGGTGGAAAAATATAACCCAAGGCAAAGATAATATAATTATTGTGATTCAGTATTGAATTCTACCTGAAGTCTACTGACAAATTAAAGAAAGAAAGAAAGAGAGACAGAAAAAGAAAGAAAGAAAAGACACTAAATTCTATAAAAGAAGAGAAGAAGTCCTGGAAAAGTGAAAGTTATTATGCACCTAGCCCATGCCTCACCCTGCGCTAGGTTCTTAAAGTACTTCGTAGCTCACGGAATTCCCATAACACTCATTTGTTTCCTTATATGTAAGGAAACAAAGAGCAGAAATGGATTTGAATCTAGTTCTCTATAATTTCAAAAGGCTATGATCTTTTAAACCTTATGATAAAAATAAGCATAGTGTTTGTCAATGAGGAAAGACACATTTTTTTCCTTGATACTAAACCCTAAGAACAGAGAGACTAGAACTTTCTACAGGCTAGGAAAACAATGATCTTTCATGCTTCCTCCATCCTCCTTTCACTGGGCAGATTACAGTCATAAGACTTGAGAGTATTGTGTTTAATAAATATTCCCATCTGATAAAACTTCTCTAGGGTTGGGAAGTTTTATCTGGCAATTAACTTGTGTATGCTTTGATGATAGACACTATGTTTTTATTTCTGATATATATTCTCCCATATTAAACTATACAGAGGCCACTCGGGAAACAGTAGTCAACTGATTGACCATATTTAGGGCATTTCAGATGGCTCAGAATGCAACCTATTTTAAAGAACCTAGAAATCTTAGTTATGTTTGGAAAGGGTCTTGAGAAATTCAGATGCTTAGCAGATCCATGCATATTAACAGCCAATATTAATTGAGACCTTATTAACTCCAGGCTGTGTTTTAAGTACTCTTTATGAACTTCTCTTTCAATCTTTTCAACAGCTATTTAAATTAAGAGCCATTATTGTCTCCATGAGAAAAATGAGGCACAGAGAGTGTTTTTCCAAATTATCTGTTAACTTAGCCAAAACACCAATTAGTTGTTGAATTCTATTCCAATCAACTCAATCAAAACTATCCAATCAAAGTGGAATGGACACCATCCTAAATCTATTTCCTAGAGGCCAGAGTAGAACCTTTTTGTATAGTGTAGTTTCAGCTATTTTGCTAAGACCCCAGTTTCCAATGACAGAGATCATGACAAGACTATATAGAAGTCATCCATCCTGCCAAGCTTCCCTGTCAACATCTTTCTTTCTAGGTGTTTGACGTTTTTCTAAGCAGATTGCCAAGGATCAATCAAAAGTAGAGCAACTGAGAGATGAAGCTCTAAGGAGCATCTGAAATAACAGCTTTCATAAGCATAACCTGACAGGTGACAGACATCCTCTTGAGAATGGGCAACCTCAATGTGAAAAGGGCAATTGTCATGCTACAGGGCTGATTTCAAAAGATCTTGCCATTTTGTTTTCATATTAAGAGGAAATCATTAGTGAGAGTAACCTTTTGATATTAACATATCCTATAAAACGAATTAATGCTGAACTTCAGCACTCTACATTGTAAAGATGTTTGTCTTAATTCTTTTGCTAAAAAAAAAGAAGCAGAGAAGTTCAATCGTAACTGTATTTGGCTTCATGTGAGACACGAACTTGAGCTCTCAAACCACCCACCCATGCTCCGTTTACATACACAAATAGCAATTTAGGATGTGTGATGTCTTTTGAATTTTACTGACTCCTGAGAGAATTGTTAAGCAGACTCAGGTCTGAAGTTACACAGTTTATTAGTTTTAATAACTTCAGGAATAATTTTGGGTCATTTATGGGTATACCTGATTTACCTAATGAGCCCCTCACTTACAGGTCAGCTTTACCACAACAGATGTGAGCACTAGACCCTCTTCTGACTCAATAGAACATTCACAACCTGGGGCTGGGTTGAGGGCAGGGCTGGGAGTGGGGGAGAAGGGGGTGGGGTGGTGAGATGGGGACTGGAGCTAAATGGAGATGGACCTGCTGGTGACGGAAAGAGCAAGGGCAAAGTGAAGAAGAGGTGATTGAGAAGTCACTGGGTTGAGAGACGCTGGCTCAACTGCAGAACAGATTCACAGGTAAAATAGCCTAGCTCTCAGGTGAAGTAAGTTCAAAGGATATTGTCAAGTCTTGAAATTGTTTCAGCTTGAAGCACTGCTAGGACAGGTTTTATAATAATTTGTGATCACTTCTCTATGGCCAATCCAATATTAGGAGAAAAGGATTTCACTTTGTTTTAAGACATTCGTATCAAATCATAATTACAAAATGTCTGAATAGATAGTTTAGTTTTTAGGCTTAAGAAGAATAAGTTATTGTTTTAAAATGTATCCAGATTTTTGTTTGTATTCAGGCGTGATGAGACCAACAGAACAGGAGACAATTGTCATTGGAAAAGATAGTTTATTACTCACAGTTCTCAGGAGGAGGGGCACAGGCCATGCCATGCAAAGCCGCAGGAGAGAACACCGAGGTTGGTCACAGGCAGAGAGAAGGGTGTGCTTCAGAAAGCCATCATTGCGGTTTTTGAGGGAAGGAATAAATGAAGCACGGTAAGCAGGCTAAGCAGGCTTAAGATTTGGCTAGTTTGAATAATTTTAGTGGTCTGGGGCCTAGGGCTGCCCCTAGTTGTCTGATGCCTAGCCCTGGAGTGATTAGGGCAGGGAAATAGTGTCCACGGAACAAGAGGAGGCAGGTGAGGGGTATGGGCTTTGGATTGTTTGGTTTGCATATGAAGGCATACTTGAGGAAGAATCATTTTTCTATCCCTAGGAGTCTGCTAAACCTGGGAGGAGCAGTCCCTCCCTAGTCAGCAGGGCCCCAGATGTCAAAACAGTAGATACAAAAACTAGAAAATGTAGTTAATACAGATATGTGCAGGGCTCCTCCATTCTCTCTCCTTACAGATGGAAAATAAGCATGTACTAGCAAAAATAAGCCCCATTCCATCTCCCAAGGTCCTCCTGGGTGGTTCAGGAAGAAGAAAGCCAACGTTGCATGGTTGCATGGAGGAAGAGTAGCAGAGATTCACCCTGACTTACTCACAGTTTGGGCAGCCTTGGTTTGGAGAGACTGTTGAGTTTTCTACTGGGTCAGTTCTCCTGGGTGGTTCTTAGAGGAGAGGCCATTCCTAATGGTGGGACTCTGACATGATGCAGGAACAGCATGCTTTCCCAGATGTGGCTGCCGCAGTGATGCTGCCACTTTGGTCTAGGAAAATTTTTGTCAGACGTGCAAAGCAAACCCCTTGTATTTTCATCCTTAAAAAAAATTACCAAGAAGTGTTTTAAAGACACTCTTCAGTGAAGGCTGGCCTTTTCCTTGTCCATCATCCCTCTCTGATACTCACTCCTCCTCCACCTTGCTTTCCCATCTTTAAATCATTTGTATAGTGTTTATATTTATATTTTTTGAATGACACTTGTATATACTTACATAGAGGGGTAATACATTCCATTGCTGTCTAAATTCTATCCATTTTCCAGATACATTTGGAAGTTACACTTCTTTCAAGTTGTTCATTCATTCAATTAATGCTAAATGAACACCTAGTCTGTGTCAGCATTGTTTTAGGATAAAGCCAGGCACAAAGCAGACAAAATACTTTCCTACATGGTGCTGACATTCTAAGGGAAAGTTAGGCAATTGAAACAATAAACAAATATGGAGTGTGCCAGATGGTTAGTGCCATAGAGAGAAATCAAATAAGGTGGGAGGGACAGTGAGTGTAGGAAAATATTACTATCTTATATAGGGTGCCAAGGGCAGGCCCTGCTCATAAGATGAACATGCCTGACTTGTAATAAGTTTCCCATTCAGAGAGAACAGCATATGTAAATGCCCTGAGATGGGAATGCATTTGGGGTCTTGTAGGAAGAGGAAGGAGGCCAATCAGTGTGACTAAAAAAGGCGACAAGAAGCAGATAAACCCAGAGAGTGATGATCGGGAATTGGGAAAGGAAGATGTTGGGCCTTGCAAACTAGTCTAAGGGCTTGAGTAAAAGGTGGAGCTCTAGGCAGGTTTTAAGCAGCAGAGCAGTAGGGAGAAATTCACAGGATCATGCTGGCTTTAAAGAACGGTCTGTGTGAGTTAAGGGCAGAAGTCAGATAGCTTTTGTAATATTCCAGGTGAAAGAAGATGGAGGCTTGGACCAGTGCTAGAAGTGAAAGTGAGAAGAGTAAGATTCTTGGATATAGTTTGAAGGTAGAGCCAGCAGGGTCTGCTCTTGGATCAGATGTAAGATGTTAAAGGAATGAGTAGGTCTAAAATAAGTCCAGTATTATTGATTCAGAACATGTAAGAAGGAAATTTCCATTAATTGAGTTGGTGAAGCCTGAAGGAGAAGCTAGTTCTAGTGGACCGATGCGGGGGAGGGGGGAGGAGGTGAGAAGACTGAGGGGTTCAATCTTGGAGCCATTGAGTTTGACATAGTGGTTAGACACGCAAGTGGAAATGCTGAGTAGGCAGTTATTTACACAAGTATGAAATTTGAGTGAAATATTAGAAAGTTAGAAGTTACATAGGTACTATTTATAGCCATGTGACTCAAGAAGATCACATAGATAGTGAGCAATACCCACAATAGCCAAAAGGTAGACACAACTCAAATGTCCATCAACACAGAGGAGGGCCAAGGACCATGCCTTGGGATCAGCATCACTTAGAGTAGAGGAGAAACCAAGGAAAGAGATTGAAAAGCAATAGCAAGCAACTTGGCCAGAAGCCAAGTTAAAAAATTGTTTCCAGAAAAGGGGAACAATGTAAAATGCTGCATTTAAGATAAATTAGATGAGGAAACAAATTGACCATAGGATTTAGCAACATAGAGATTACTGGGAACCTTGACAATAGCTGTTTTCAGAGGGTTAGGGGTTTAAAGTCTGTTTAGAGAGAGTTCAAGAGAGAATTGGAGAAGAAATGCAGAGTGCAAGCATAGACATTTCCTTTGGAGAATTTTGCTACAAAAGAGAGCTGAGAAATAAGATGATGTTTGAACTAGAATGTGGAATAAAAGGAAGAAAATTTTCCAAAATCTTTCTTGCATATTCTGGGCCATGTTTCCCCCTCCTTATAACTGGCCCACTATGAATGCTCAGTAAGTGTCTGTTATCAGTGTGAGTGGATACATTGTGATGTACATAACTGTGGGTATGCTGCATCATACTGCTTTGACATTATTTTGTGAATTTTTGTTTGTTTTATCAATGCTGGGTTGAGAGCCACTACTGTGACATCTTGCATGAAAAGTAGGAACAAAGTGGGTGCTAAAACTGCACGTGATGTGTGTATTTTGTACAGAATCCTCTTAGCCAGTCTTGCAAATAAAATGAAGGTGGATTTGTTTAGCTGCCTGTCTTTCTCCTTAGTCTGTGATTCCATGTTGCCAAAGACTGTGCTTTGTTGGTCTCTGTATCCTCAGTAACAAACAGTATCTGGAGATTAAAAACATTAAAAAATGATTATTGGAAAGCATGAATTAACAAATGAATGAATAGCTAGTCTCACAGAGGTCTGTGCTGAATGGTGTCACAACCTGAAAGCATACAAACTTCATAAAGAACAGTTCCTTGAACTATCAGGAACTTATTCCTAATGGTACTGCGGATGGGGCAAAATCTTTGCAGAAAAGCCATTCACGAAACTTGAGTAGATTTTGGAGACTTGAACTGGTTGTGAATATCAAAAACTAAGTGAAAAATGACTTTTAACTTTTCAGATTCCAGAGACTGTTTTCTTCTATTTGTCAGACTTTGAAAATTCTGCTAATCTATTAAGTACTTTATTATTATAATTAACATGTTCTTTACAACTCACTGATCATGATGCTTTAATTTGTTATTAACAAGAACATCACTTACTGTGGTTAGAATTCCATTACAGTCCAACTCTAATAAATCATATGCCACTAGAGTTAAGTATCACCAAAAATTTTAATTAAACAAAACCAGCACTCATATCCAATCTCGGTCCCTTGATGACAGAGTGCTTCTGTGCAAGCCTGATCTTGTGCCTGTATGGTCAGTTGACACCCAGTTCAACAAGAAGAGCTCAGGATGCATATTCACACTCAAGCATATGGTTAGGCATTCCAACTCCTCCAAAACCTGATGCTAAGTCAGAAGCTGTTTCTCAAAAGGAGAAGAATTATTTGCCAGTAAGGGCATGGCTTTGCTACAAAATCTTAGAAAACTATACTGAGATTCTCCCAATGATACTTGTTCCCAATAGCACCCAGTTTGCCCCATATACTTCAAGCTCCATCAGGTCTAAGTCCCCCAAGCCCCAAGTGGTGGGTTGCTTACTTATAGCCTGAAACAGCAGGAGTGGTCTTGTTGCTCAGGGCCCATTGACCAAGATGCTCCCCTCAATTTGCCTAAACTTTGGACAGGTTTTTTCTTTGCTAGAGGACCCTGGCCTTTTTTGTAGAATATTTACTTTCAGAAACTTGCAATTGTAAATGCTTCCTCTGCCCCTTTAGATGTAAATCTCCTAACTTCTTGCTAGCTTTACAATCCAAGAAAGTCTTTCTCAAGTACATGGGAGTCATGCCTTTGAAATAAAATCACTGAAGGAGATAACTTCACTATCTTGTAGTATCTGGAAGCAGGAGCCTAAGGAAGATGGTAAGCAACAACTGCAAACACAGACGGCCTTATCACATTGCCCAATCTCCCCCAGCATCCTCCAGTCCTACAGTACTTTTCCACTAGCTTATACAACCTCTTAAAATTCCTCCCACATTTTATTTCAGTGGAGGTTAATTCAGTCTTCCTCTCCTATTGCAAAGTCTTGAATAAAGCCTTCCTTGCCGATTTAATTCCACTGAGTGCAATTTTCCTCTGACACAATTGAGAGCTCGTGGATTATTTCAAGTGAGTCAAAGCAGTACTACCAAATGTTGTACATGTTGCTTAGATATAAAAAAATTTAAAAGGCCATCAAGTATTGTAAAATAATTCCCAGCTGTTGGAGCCAGCATAATGAACACAGAATCCATCCTGATTAACTGCCCCGTATAAAATTATGTTTCTCTTTCCTTTGTCTAACATCCTCAAGATCCATCTCCGCACACTCCCTAAGTTTTTGCTGATATAAATTAGCAAAATTTTATAATTCTTTTGTTGTACAAATCTTGTCCTCATAGGAGGGACTCTGTACTTGCTCCTTTGGGATATGTTTTCATCTGACGGTGAATAAGAACTGGAGACAAGGAAGAGTGGTAGTTTTTAGGCATGAGTACAACTGGCATCTTGGGCAAGATGATTACAGGTGAGGTTTTTATAGAGTTTTTCAAGCAAGACAAGTCCATACCATTCACATAGTGGAGAAGGGGTTGTTTCTGCTGACAAGAGGGGATTCACTGGATTTGAGAAGTTCAGGGTATTCGGACTTATCTGGATTGACTCAGATCACAGTCTCCCACTCTTTCACAACAAATGTCCCACTTTTCACATAAGAGACCAGGCAAGGTTGTAAATTCTATTTCTATTGTAGTTAAGCAACTCCAAGTACAACTCTTCATTTAATTTTAAAATTATATCAGCCCTGTACCTGCAAGAAATAAGACATTTTGGGCGGGGGGTGGGGTGGGTAATCATAAAAGCTTCCTATATTTCTAACCACGTCTTGAAACAAGAATTCTAAACCTTACGTTTGTTATTTTTTTTAGTTCTCAGTGTAAAGCAGCTATTCCATCCCAGAGCATTCATAGTTCTCATTTACATGATAATTTTCCAGCCTATGTCTTATTGAAAGTACACATTGAACTCACAGGAAATATAGGTCATAATTTAAAAAACTGTTTTGCCACTTTAGGGCTTAGACTGCTGGTGCTGTTATCTGTCAATGACTGGATTGTCACTGCCTTTAAACCCAACCAAATGAGGTAACCAAACAAAAACTGATAACATTTATTAGTAGAAAATTAAGAAAATTCTAAATAAAATGCATTTGGGGAATAAGGTAAAAATCTCAGAAGGAGGTCTCTAATACAAAAAGAAATTGTAAGCAATACTATTAGTAAATTTCTAGGTAAATTTAAACAAACATTATGTGAATGATAATAACAATAAGGCTATAATAAGTACAATTTGAGTAATTAAAAACAAGGAAGAAAATACCAGGCGATGGTACTGTGTAAGACCTAAGGAAAGTAATTGGAATTTTATGTTCCAATATCCTCGTATTGTTTGGGAGGCTAAGATATTAATTACATTCAGACTGTATTAATTATACATGACAACGTTTGAAAGGTCTGGAACATTTTCTAACACCAACAACCAATTTTCCGTTCCTAGTGGGTGTCCGACAATTGATTTCAAATAAATTCAGTTCAATTCAATTCAAGCCAATCCAATTCAACTCAACTCAATTCAATTCTGACACTACCTGTAGTTAGTGCCTGATTCCACAAATTTAAGGGTTTGGTCCCATAAAACTGACCCATGTCAGATGCTAGTTGAAAGTTTCAGGCCTTACATATTTCTGACCAACTGGCTATAAATTGGGGGTTCCCACAACCCTTTCTCAGGTTTGATAATTTTCTAGAATGACTCATAGAACTCAAGGGAAGATTTTACTTACAGTTACCAGTTTATTATAAAGGACACAACTCAGGAATAGCCAGATATACGAGATGCACAGGACAGAGTATGGACGTGCAGCATGGTGTTTCCACACCCTCCCAGCACCAGCCCAGGGGCTCATTAAATCTCATTGCCCAAGAGTTTCTTTAAAGCTTAATCTCCCCTTCTCTGAGGTGACTGGGCTGAAAATCCCAACCTTCTTACCATTTGGTCTTGTCTCATTAACACAAACTCAGGTGTCTTTGGATGGAACTTATTATGAATAATGAAAGACACTCCTAGTATGCAGACAATCCCAAGGGTTTTACTAACTCTCTGCCAGGAAGCAGGACAAAGACTAAATACAGTCATGCAAAACATAATGACATTTCGGTCAACAGCAGACCACATGTACTACTGTGGTCCCATAAGATTTTAATGGTGCTGAAACATTTCTATCATCTAGTGATATCATAGCCATGATAACCTCATAATACAATGCATTACTCATGTTTGCGGTGATGCTGGTGTACACAAACCCACTGCACTGCCAGTCATATAAAAGTATAGCACATACAATTATGTGCAATGCATTATACTTGATAATGATAATAAATGACTATGTTATTGGTTTATGGATTTACTATGCTGTATTTTTTATTATTTTAGACTGTATCCCTTCTACTTATAAAAAGCAGCCTCTGGAAGGTCCTTCAAGAGGTATTCCATAAGAAAGCATTGTTTTCTTAGGAGATGACCACTCCATTTGTACTATAGTCCCTGAAGACCTTCCAGTGGGACAAGATATGGAGGTGGAAGACAGTGATATTGATGGTCCCGACTCTCTGTAGGCCTTGGCTAATGTGTTTGTATCTTTATTTTTAACAAAAAAGTCATGAGAAAAAAAATATGTAAACACAGTAAAAGGCTTATAAAGACATAAAGAAAGAAAATATTTTTGTACAGCTATCCAGTGTGTTTGTGTTTTTAAGATGTTACAAAAGTTTTCAAAGTGTCATTACCAAGAGTAAAAACTTTTAAAAATTTAAGTTTATAAAGTAAAAAAATTTGTCAGCTAATATTGTTATTAAAGAAAGAAAAATAGCTTTCATAAATTTAGTGTAGCCTAAGTGTATGGTGTTTATAAAGTCGACAGTAGTGTGCAGTAATGTCCTAGGCCTTCACCTTCGCAATCACCACTCACTCACTGACTGACCAGAGCAACTTCCAGTCTTGCAAGCTCCATTTGTGGTAAGCACTCTCTATAGGTGTATTATTTTTTGTATTTTATACTGTCATGAGTGGCATAAGGTCAAACATAAGCAGGACTACATACATTTGTGTCTTTTCATAAGGTTGGACTTTTATTGATGCATATTTAATCATAGAACCCAAGCTACATGGAGTTCCCAGGGAAGCGGTTCTCCTTAGTTCAACCTCTTCACTTGGTCGTCAGAGCTGTGGGCACACAGGCTTAAGCCACTCCACAGGTCAGTGTATATTGCAAATCATACATAGCAATATACTTAATATACAAATGTTGAGGAGGCTGAGAAGCAGGAGGCTGAGGAGCTGAGCCAGTGGCCCAGGACGCACCAGCCCGCCCAGGTGAGAGGCCCTACAAATGCACTTCGGAAAGCTGTAAATGGTTTTTCTTCCGTTCCGATGAGCTTAAACGACATGCGCAGATACACACCAGACATCGACCATATGGATGTGACCAGTGTGGCCAACACTTCATGAGATCTGACCATCTCAAGCAACACCGAAAGACTCATCAGCAGATGCCAGGCCCCTGAGACCCACAGGCCAAAGATGGAGAGATGGGTGGTCCTCCCCAGAATCCTGCCCACCTCTGACAAGCTCATCTCTTTAGTGGATGGAAGCTTAGATGAAGTCTGTGCAAGATTATGAGCCAATGTTGAAACCCACATGAAGTCCTGGACCCAGTTAGAGACTCCTCAAAACCTGTCTTGGATGCCCTGACCTCTCTGTGGCCACCTACATCTGCTGGAGTGTAGCCAGATGGGAAGATGGAGCACCGCAGAGATTAGGCTTAAAACCCTTCAGTGACTCCTTTGCCTGCTACATAAAATCCAAGTTCTTTATCTTGGTCTTCCACAGTTTCCAGAGCCAGACATGTTAAAATCCTGGATTTACCACTAACTAGCCATGCAACCTTGGAACAGGTCTTTGATTACTATGCCTTGTTTTGTCTTCTGGAAAATGAAAAAACAATGACTGTGTTGGCCACAGTACATGCACCACATCAGATGCTCTCTGGCACTCACTGGCCATGTGCCCAGAGTTTCTGTCTCTTCCCACCGTGATTTCTAGACTTGGATGGAATACCCCGCCAGGGACATGGGATCTGGCATTGCAGTGCCCAGCCTGGTGATTACCTTGCATTACCTCCCATTCCCTCCTGCATTACTTCCCTCTTCTCAATCTGAATACCTTGGGCTTGTACCTCCCAAATAGAACCTCAGTATTTAGTTCTTGATTTTAGGCTCTGAATTCTAGAAGACTTGAGGAAGACATCAGACTAGGGCAGATAGGGATGAATCTCCTCCTACCTACCCCACGTACCAGGACAACCAAGCACCCAATATTAAGGGGCCTATCATGCTCTGCTCTCTCCTGGAGTCAAGGGGATAATGATTGCCTTGGAAACTCAGTGTTTCTGGACTCCAGGCCATTTTACTGACCAGCAAGCTAACAGTGAGAAAAGAACTTGGGCAGGTTATCAAGTGCAGATATATCTGCTCCAGAGGTGGCCTCTCCTCTAAGAGATGGTGCCTTCTGTAGGTGTTTCTTGAACCCAGTCCATCCCAAGCATGGTCAGGTGGTAGCCACAGAGACATGAATCAGTCTGGTTTCCATGCTCAAGGGACCTTGGTCTAGGGGCTGAGAGGTCCCCCTCAGTGCAGTAGGGAAGAGAAGTTGCCAAAAGGAGGGTCAGAATGGCTTTTTGGTGGAGGTGACCCTTGAACCCAGTAAGAATAACATCTTGTAATCCCTCAGATGTTGGAATAACTGAGCAGGTGAATAAGAGGGAAGAGGATTCCAGGCGGAGAACACTGGATCTGGCAACTGCTTGGGGGAGAGTCAGCATGCAGGTTTCCATTCACTCAAGTGTTGTTTGGGCCCACCATGCAGAGAGCACCAAGGCTGTGTGGACCGAAGGCGAGGAGCATGAAGACAACTAAAGGATGTGTCAGGGAAGACAGACTTCTCAAGGAGGTGCCTGAGTCAGACCTGAAGGATTCGTGGGGGTTAGCCATGACTCCTAGTTCTTGAGCATGGTCATGCCCTGTGCTGGACACTAAGGATTCAGACATCTTGGCACCCTGCCTCCTGAGGAGCAGAACATTCTGAATGCTCAGGGCTTCCAAGGAGAGGAGCTGGGCATCTAGGGAAGCCCCAAGCCTTGGCTGTGCTTGCTTCTGCCCTCCCATCTCTACCCTGACCCCAGCCTACTTGGCCGCCTTGGTCTGTGTCACTAGTGGCCTCTGCATACCAGAGGTGGACATCCAGTGCCCTCCACCCAAGCCCCCAGTGAGGGGGGTGGACATGATTTTAAAAACAGGGGCAGGGAGTTTAGACTGCACCGACCCCTTAACCCCCTCCAGGAGGTGTTTGGAGCCCAGGACTTGTCGGGAGTGAGGAGACAAGGTTAATCCCATTTTAAGGTGTTTTCTTAGGCTGTGCAGTATAGAAGTTGGATTAGAGCAGAGGTTTAAGGGAGAAGGAGGGATTTTAGTGTTTCAGGTGAGACAGAGGTGGCTTGAGCCAGGGTGGAAAGAAAGAGTATTAAAAATTAATTGGATTTGGTTAGTGAAGGCATGGTCAAGTGTGACTCCCAGGTTTCTGGCTTATGTTACAAGTGACCCACAAGAGGACTGCATGAACTTCATTAACTTATTTTCTATTTATTGTAATATCTTTCATACATCCAAAAATATTTATATATTCAATTTGAAGAATAATAAAAATACTTATCTTTTAGGTCAGTTGAGAAAAAGAATTTGCTAATACATTTAAAATGACTTCCCCTTTTTTCTATCCAGAGGTAACCACTATCCTGATTTTTGGTTAACCTCACCTTTGCTATTGTTTTTCACCACATATGTATCTATTCCTAAATTATATAGTAATTGGTTTTGTATGGTAATTGGCTTATATTTATTCTGTTTGGGCTTCATTACACTTTTTCCATCCAAGGGTTTATAGTTTGAATAAAATTTGGAAAAAATTTGGAAAAAAAAACAAATGTTACAGATTAAAATTTTCACGTCAAACAGAGTAACATTTAACATCAAAAGAAAGAGGGATAACAAGAAGGGTTAACGAACCAGTCCAAGGAGAACAACATGGTCAAGGAGGGTGTCCTGGGATGATCCAGATGGTTGTCAAAATCTTTGGGAGCAGAATCAGTCCTCGATTTGGGCAGGGAAGAGTTTTGATTTGGGCAGAGCCTTATGGTGGCAGATGCCAGGTGCTGATCATGAGTGATAGCAAGACAGTGCCTGTTGCGATAGCTGTGACAAACTGGTGAAATCCTGTTCCTTTTAAAGTCCCTGAGTCCCCTGGTGAGGGCTGGTAGTAAAGGGTTATGCCCTTGTCTGATTGGGTGTTGTCTCTCCCAATAAAGCCAACATCTGGTCCCTGTTGGCATGATGCCCTTTGAAATACGAGATGGAGTCTTTTTCTAAGATGGGATTACTTATGTCAAGAAGGCTGTATACATATACCATATTTTCACTGTAACTTTTCTATGTTTAGCTATGTTTATATACACGAATACACACCATTGTGTTATAATCACCTACAGTGTTGAGTACAGTAACATACTGTATATATTTATAGCCTAGGTGTATAGTAGGCTATACCATCTAGGTTTGTGTAAGTACATTCTATGACATTTACACGATGACAAAGTCACCTAGCCACACATTTCTTAGATCATATCCCTGATGTTAAGTGATGCATGATTGTATATTTTTTTGTGTCATTCCACAAAGGCTAATCACTAGAATAATAGAAATAGACTGTATAGCTTGAAATCGGTGAAAGAAAAAAATAAAACATGAAATCAAATGAAAACATATTTTAATTAATCCAAGAAAGGCAAGAAAAGGAACATAAACAATGAGGAAAATAGAAAGTGCTATCCAAGATAGTAGAAACATATCCAAATATGTCACTAATTACAGTAAATGCAGGAAGGCTTAGCTCACTGGCTTAAATAGAGTCTCATACAGATTTGAAAAATAAGTAGCTATGCTCTATTTAAGAAACCCATAAATGTAAAGACTCAGAAAAGCTGAAAGCAAAAGGAAGAAAACAAAATGTGACAAATACTGCCAAAGGAAAGATTCAGTTGCTATATTAACAACAGACAAAATAGACTTTAGGGAAATAACAAACATTAAAGAAAATTGCTGCATAATTATAAAGAACGCAACTCAATAGAAGAATATAACAATACAAAATGTACAATTTTAAATAATACACCATCAAAATACATAAAGAAAAATTGACAGATTATAGAGATAATTAGACCTGTTAGCCACACTGAGGGATTTCAATACACCCCCACCCCACTTAATGCAGGTCTTTGGTTCAGCTCTATGAGTTGCAGCTGGGCCTGGACTTCGCCTCTGGATCCCAGAATTGATACCAGCTTTTACCAAAGAACTCCCTGCTCCTGATTCTATTCACTTTGTTTTTTTCTCTTTCTTGTATTTTTTTCACAATTTCTCTTACTATTGTATCTTGTGATCCCAGTAATATATTAAAAATATAAATGCTCCAATGTATCCAGTTTCTAGTTGTATTGGAGCAAGAGGGGCTTTCAGAGGCTGTCATCTGCCATGCTGCCGGAAATAGACGCCTTTCATTGTTTCTTTACTGTGTCTTCTCACTTTTAGTCATTTCTCCTCACTAATTTAATCCTCATTCTAAGGCCAAAGTGATCTTCCTAAAATATGACTGTAATCATGTCGCTAGGCTGCAAAAATGTCTTGTATGTCTTATCATCGTACCGAAAATAGTTTGATCATCTCAGTCTGGAGAAAAAGATCCTTCAGGAACTGGCTTCTACCTGTCTCACCAGCATCATCTCCTCTAGGCTCAGTGCTGGACAGCACTCTGCATTTTGTGATGATGGTTTTCTCTGTCTATAAGTTTTCCCCCCAACTCAGGATGGATATTTAGTGAATATACACTAGCATGGCCATGCTGGTTGTTAAAATACCAAAATGCTCTCATAGGAGTATGCAAAGTATCACTACCATGTCTTTTTCCGCAAGATTTTTTGCTCGCTTCCCCCAAGCTTAACAAGTCAAGCACCAGGCACAGCAGCGTTGGGGCTGGGGTTCCAAGATCCTGCTCCAGAGCTGAGTCCTAATTGGTCAATGCCTGGGCTGTCCAGCCTGTTAAATGTTTTGAATGTTCTCCTTGCTTCCGCCCTCTCTTTTCTGAGAAAATCCTACTTGTACTTCGAGATTCCAACAGAGCGTCATTGCTTTGTCTATGAAGTATTCCCTGCCTTTCTTTCCTCATCCCATTTCCTGTGCTGCACTAGCACTCTGTGCATACTTCTGCCCTCCACTCTGTCATAAATGCCACTTTTGTGCACCAGACTCTGTGCTCCTTGAAGACAGAGCCATGCCCTAATTACCATGGTACACACTGTTAGCACAGTGCTCAGCCCATGATCAAACCTCCATAAAGACTAGGATTTTGCACTGTGCGTTTACATGGGCCTCACTCTTTCTCTAACTCTAGGAGAGAAGAAAGGGACTAAAGGGACTATGTCTAACTGGGGTTATTTTCTTGCTTTGATGATGAATTTAGCAGCTGTTAGTAATGCTGGGCTTTGTTTTCCTGGAACGAAGGGTGTCAGTAACACATAATTTCTCTTTCTGGGTGGGAGACTCTCCCATCCCAATTTGAGCAGGTAGAGTCCTCACAGAGCATTCTTTGTTTATATTTCATATATAAAACTAATTTTGAATGACTTCTGATTACTTACTGCAATTCTGGATGTCAAAAGTCAGAAAGAAAAAGATAGACTGCATCCAAAAATACTGTACTAGAAATTCGGGAAGGTTTTTAATTTTGAAGATAATTCTTCTTAGATCTCATTCCTTACTCTATTTGAAAGGCTGTAACACATTTTTTTTTACATTGCTTTTATTTCTGGTTATTGCCATGGTAACACAGACTTATTCCAACATATGTGCGTTTTGAGCAAATCTCTTACTTAAGAAAAATGCAAAGGAGAATAAAAAGTAAGGAAAAGAAGCAAATGGCTTCTGTCAAATAGGTTTTATGATGTTCGGTCATTAACTTGGTACCAAGTAAAAGCAAGCAATTTCTCCTTTGGGTGATTAAAAGAAGGGCAAAAATATATCTGCTTTGAAAGAACTTGTAAAATTTACAAGAGTGAAAAAAAAATCTGGTACCTAAGATTACCTCAGAAGAGAAAATCGAGTAATGAATAAATTAAGATTCAGAGAGTTAAGTAACTTGCTTTATAGTCACACGACTAGTGAGTGGAAGACCTCAGTTGACCATTTTTCCTCCAGCCTGTAACCCTGTGAATGGCAAGGAAGCATCCAGGGAGGCACGGCCAGGTTTTTATTACAAAGGGTCATGCTGATTTATGTGCATATTGATTCATTCATATCGAATGTTTAGTATGTGTCATGCCCTGTGCTAGGTTCTGGGATTAAACAAGGAAACAACCATGAAACTTCATGAGGTTTACAGTCGAGTGAGAAAGGCAGGCATTAAATTTATAATTCCTCAAATAAATATATGATTAGCTACTGTGGAAAGGGCATGAAGATAAAGTATCTAGTGCAATGAAAGCAGGTAACATGTGGACTTAATACAGCTTAGTGGTTAGAGAAACTCTGCTTAGTACAGTTACATTGATCTGAACCCAGAAGAGTTATTTGCTAAATTCAGAGGAGACAGAGGAGCACCTAGACATAGGGCACTGAGGCAGGGTCCTTAGAGGGGGCACGTGGTATGTCTGTGGAACAGACAGAAGTTCTGGGCTGCATGCATGATGAGTGCTGGGGAGTACTGGAGATGACGGTAGTTGATATGAAACTTAAGCACAAGAGGGCACAGATCCTACAGCAAAGTATGCTTTCAGTTACAAATATCAGAAACTTCAGCTCACACTGACTTAAACAATACTGGGATTCATTTACTCACATTACTGTAAAATCCAGAGATTTGATCACAATCTGGTCTTGTTCCTCTGTGATTCTCCTGGTACCTGCCTCATCCTCAGGCTTGCTCTCTCTGTGTAAAAATTTTAATTGGCAATAATAATTGTGTTTATTATATATTTACGGGGTAAAATGTGATGTTTTGATATACATTTACATTACGGAATGATTAAATCACACTAATTAACACATCTATCACCTCACATACTTATTTTTTATGGTGAAAACATTTAAAATCTACTCTTTCAGCGATTTTGAAATGTATAGTACATTACCATCTATTATAGTCACCGTGCTGTGCACTTGATTACTAGAGCTTATTCCACCTAACTGATGAATGTCTTCCCTCTCCCCAAGCACCCCCTCCCCCAGGCTCTGGGAGGTGATTGACAGAGGCTTGCTCTCTTGACAGTTGTGAGATGGTGGCTAAAAGAAACATGATGACATTCTTTCTCATTCATATCTAGGGGATTAAGAGGACACTGATTTCCATAACCATGAAAAAGGGCCCCAGCCTTTGTTGTGCTGGAACAAACCTGAATAAATTGCACAGGGTAGGGCAATTAAGAGTCTCAAGCTCTGTCAACTGAGCTAGCCGGACACTCCAGGGGTAGGGCAATGAAGTTCTTCTGACTGACGTGAGACACTCTAGGCCCACAGGTGGTGCTGGCGACTGTTGAATCCACAAATCCTGGCTGCCACAAGACAGGGAAGGATGGTTCTTTAAATCTTCTTCCATCCACTTCTTCTTTTTTGAAAACAAATGTCATCTTTTTTTATGTCATAAACTGGTAAGACTACTAAAAAAAGAGCTCTTAGTCAGGCAATGAAGATAAGCTTTTTGTGTTAGGAGTCTGCAGCGTCTACAGAACACCCAGGTTGAGAGAAAGCAGAGGCATCACCTTAAGTCAGTGTTCAAATTGAAAATACTAAAATGCCCAACTCTAAAAATTCCTATAAACTTCACTCTTAATGTGGACTACTTTTTGAGTTGAGAGTCTGAATTTATTGAAATAAAATATCTTTGCTATTAAAAAAAAAAACAGAAAAAAAATCCGTGTATTTCTTGGAAGCTGAGAGTGGTGAAACGATGCTACCTACACAACCAATGAAAAATTCACATCCTCCTCCATGCATTTTCTCACTGAGTTGGCCCCTACAGTATATGTGTTAAGTCATACTGAAGTTTTATTAGGTTGGTGCAAAAGTAATTGTGGTTTAAGTGTTGTTGACGTTTGCTGTTTGATATTGGAATACATTCTTAAGTAAATGTGGTTATGTTATACATCATTTTAATGCACATTTCTCACTTTATTTTCTTTTTGCTAATGAATTATTACTTGGTATTTATTTTATATGTATTTTAGACTGTGGAAATGATGTTAGACAAGAAGCAAATTGGAGTGATTTTCTTATTCAAGTTCAAAATGGGTCGTAAAGCAGCGGGGACAACTCGCAACATGAGCAACGCATTTGGCCCAGGAACTGCCAACAAACATACAGTGCAGTGGTGGTTCAAGAAGTTTTGCAAAGGAGGTGAGAGCTCATGCGAGAGGTTCCCCAAGACCTCAACGTCGACCATTCTACAGTCATTTGGCATATGAAGCAAATTGGAAAGGTGAAAAAGCTCCATAAGTGTATGCCTCATGAGTTGATCAAAAAAAAAAAATCGCTATTTTGAAGTGTCATCTTCTCTTTTTGTAAGCAACAACAATGAACCACTTCTCGATCAGACTGTGATGTGCGGCAAAAAGTGGATTTTATGCGACGACTGGTGATGACCCTCTTAGTGGTTGGATGGAGAAGAAGCTCCAAAGCACTTTCCAAAGCCAAATTTGCACCAAAAAAGGTCATAGTCATTGTTCGGTGGTCTGCTGCTGGTCTGATCCACTACAGCTTTCTGAATCCAGGCAAAACCATTACATCTGAGAAGTACGCGCAGCAAATTAATGAGATGCACCAAAAACTGCAGCACCTGCAGCCGGCATTGGTCAACAGAAAGGGACCAATTCTTCTCCATGACAACGCCTGATTGCACATGGCACAACCAATGCTTCAAAATGTGAATGAATTGGGCTATAAAGTTTTGCCTCATCTGCCATATTCACCTGACCTCTTGCCAACCAACTGCCACTTCTTCAAGCATCTTGACAACTTTTTGCAGGAAAATGTTTCCACCACACGAGCAGGATGCAGAAAATGCTTTCCAAGAATTTGTGGCATCCCAAAGCACGGATTTTTACTCTACACGAATAAACTTATTTCTCATTGGCAAAAATGTGTTGATTGTAATGGTTCCTAATTGGTTAATAAAGATGTGCTTGAGCCTAGTTGCAATGGTTTAAAATTCAAGGTCCAAAACTACAATTACTTTTGCACCAACCTAAATAGATCCTCAACAATGTCATGAAGTT
>CAUYRT010103859.1:0-40733 GCA_963574885.1 Lepilemur ruficaudatus
TCCTGGCTGAGGGTACTTAAGTGGAGCTCATTCCCCGTTCGGCGTCTCTCGCCATGTAGAAGTCGTAGATGTGAAGCTGTGCCGATAAACCGCTGGTGGAAGAACTCCAAAGCTGTTGCGTCCTGATTGCTGGGCGCGACACCAATTTATGTGATATCTATAGTTTAAATACTAAATGTTCAAAAAGATTCATATATACATAAACATAAAAAGCATATTAAAAATCAGTGAGTAGGTCATGATAACATCCCATAAAATCAAGGAGTGGAGGCAGGGACTAAATTATTAAAAGTAAGACATGATGGTAAGAAAATTCATCAAATTACTAAGATTTGAAAACCTAATTGAGAGCTGAAAATGTAATACTTAAATGAATTACAGACTATATTGAAAGGAGCAAGTATCTTTGTGCTAATGCCCAGAGAAATACCAAATGAACTTCTTGACCTGCACATTTACATGACTTTGTATTAGCACATTTCCAGTGTCCAGAATGTTAATGCGCTAGGAATCAGCAGAGTGTTTTAAAATATAAGTTTGGAATTTATTTTAAATATGAAAATATTTTTATATCATTTTGTTAAGCAGGCATCCATTTCCTAAGGCAATTCTTATTTCAAATATTCTGTCTAATGTTGTTCAGGCATGTGTTGTATATTTTGGTACAGAGAAATAATCTTTTTCTTTCTATTTTTTTTCTGTTTGAAATATTCCTCTGTCTGAAAAATCCTTGGATACTATTCAGGAAAAAAAAATATATTCTTCCAACATGTACTGTTAGACACTGAAAATCTCTCCATGTGTACAAACAAAACGCGAAATTCCTCAGAACCAAAAGTACCACAATCTAGACTTGACTATTTTATATATTTAAACATAAAACTGTTATTTACTATCATGATCATTCATTTTTAAATGCTATTTCTTTAGTCTCCACATCAAAGAAGATTTTTTTTAGTAGATTATGAAACTGATTTAGTGGGTTTTGTTCAGCGTTTAGAAAATGAAATAATATAGAATAAAAGATTAAAAAACACTAGAGTTCATCACACATAGTAAACGAAATACAATTTCAGAAAAATTTATTTAGTGGTGAATGTCCTTAGTTGTGATTTTAACTTCATTATTTGAACAAAGATTTATATCTGGCACCTAAGGCGTCCAACTCAAACCGTAAAGTCCTTGTGCAGGTGGAATTTGCGTCATAGATTGATTTCAGCCACCGAAATTGGAGACAACTGATTTGGAGAACTGTGAAGAGGTGATTTGCAGATACTCAGGTTTTTGCTGGTTTGGATTTTACTAGTGTACTGCGGAGGCTGAGTTTGAAAGATGATACAAAATGAATAAAAACAATAGATAGAGTCTTGGACTACCTAACATCCAAAAAACAACTCACACACAGGGGCAGGCGGCATAGTCACCTGTTTGTCTATGACAAAATTGATAACATACCAAAAATGAGCTCTAAGTATCGTAGGAGTGTTTCGATCTGGGTTAGAAAACACTGCTCCGTGGTTGGAGGCAGTGACATGAGTATCTGAGAGCCGGGGCCTTTGTGGCCATTTGCTGTCTCAGAATCAGGAGTCATACTTTCGTGATTGTAGCCCAGTGGCATAAATCTCTACCACAGATTTGAGGGCATGCTAATCACTTGAGAACCACTTGTCTGACAGATAGTGATAAGCAGTGTGTGTTAATACTGAGATTAAAGACTTTGGTAGCATGGATACTAGACCACATAGCTTTTGATTCAAAGAATGTGGAAGAGATCTATTAAAATTGGATGTTAGCAAGTGTGGTGGGCTGTTTGAAAGTTTGATTGAACTTCTCAATATCCTCAGAATTATTGAGGCCAATGAAAGAAATGAGAGAAGGAGCATTACTTGTTGTCCTATGCAAGGGAAACCAGGAAAGTATCAGTTTATTTAATTGGCAGTAGTCTCAGGTCTCACCAGCTGGGGCTGGAGAAAGCTTGTCACAGCTGTGAAAAGCCCCAGCTGCCACTTGGCTGGCTTTGAGAAGCAGAGGATGATACCCACTTCAATCTTTTTCCATACTTGTTCTTCCAAGCTTCACACAAAACTCTATCACTCATGCAAATACAAATTATGGTTATCTGTAATACCCTTCCTTCTCAGTATTTATTACTTGAAGACCTTTTCTGTTTTTCAGCCTGTGACTATAGTGGTTCCTGTATAGCTTCTGAACGTTGCTGCAGTAGTAACGATAGAGAGGCATTCTGGTTCTTGCCCACCTGTTTTTCAGTGAGACTTTCTTAGTTCTTCTTTAAGTGAAACTGCTCATACCTTTAAATTCATCCTCTGCTGGAAGCCTTTTGCTTCAGATAGGGTCCTAAGTCCAGAACTGCCTGCACACAGGACTAGGTGTTGGTCGCCCTTTGCTTCATGCCCTTTAGAGAGCCATGCCCCATTACTGGCACCTCCTCTCTGGCAGGGAAGCCAAGTCTTCCCTTCACTTTCCTATCTGAAAAGTAAGGCTGACACCATAGATGTATTTTGAGACAAACGATGTAACAGGATTGGAAAACTGCTTTTGAAACAGAGACTGTCCACTAGTCACTATTTAAATCATTTTATCTCCTTATTACATGACAATTTACCATAAAAGCAGAGAAGCGTGCATAAATCATACTTTTTTAAATTCAGAAGGTCTGAAAAAATACTCTTCTATTATGAAGCCTGTAATTAATGCTACAACAGCCCTCTGTCTTACTAACTTGAGAGTGCAGGAAACATCTCCAGAAATTCAGCAGACTTTCTGGCTGTGTCTTTTGTTTACAAAATACTTTATATATTGACATTTAGAAATTTCTATTTGCTTGATCTCAGATGGTCATATATTACATAAAAGAAAATTAGAAACGATTATAACTTTTCCCAAGTCAGGAAAATTCAATATCTAGTGCAGTGTGCATTTTTCCTATGTACCATTAAAAAATACATTTCTAAGTTTCAATTGCATTTCCAACTCTACCACTGGTAATGATGATGGACTTTGTGATATTCTAGCAGCAATCCTGATCGCAATCCAATTCAACCATTTGGCCTTATTTTTATTTTGTGTAACAAAAATATGGATGATCTAAGTTGCTAGAAGATGCACTCTTATTTTATGAATTGCCTTTCCTTAGGTAGATTCTTTCAAGATTCTTATTAAGGAAAAAAATCACAGTAAGAAATTATAAAAATAAAGACAAGAAATTGAAAAAGATGTAAAGTCCTTGAATATATGATGCAGAATGTAGATGGGATTTTTGAGGATAAATTCAAAGAAAATATAATGATTAATAGTGATGAAGCAGAGCATTGCTAAATACGTCATTTTTTAGTCAAACACATTATATGAGATGGAAATTGAACTTTTGAAGATTGTGTTAACATTCTACTGTTACACGTTGTTAAGGAAAGGAACAAAGGGAGAAATATGCATGGCAAAAGAACTGTAATGTGATAAGACTGTCATCAGCTAAATATTTCACCTGCCTGCTCTTCACCAAAATGACATTGGTTTTAATACAGTAATTATTTGGGCAAGATATGGCCCTTATTTCAAAAATCCATTTTACATGTAGTCATATACCTTTCGTGGATGGAGAAAGCAGTTGGCTTGGTCCCGTCTTAGTAATATATATTTGAATCCTTTTGTTTGCGGTTTGTAGCAAGAGCTTGTTGTCTTTTCTGCACAGTGCTGAGACAAGGCAAAGCCCTTCCATCTTTCATTACTAAAGGAAGCAGAGTGGTATGATGGAACTGATTTAAAAAATCTTAGTTGTGAAAATAAATTAAATGTTAGTGTTTCTGCCTCAATTGATCTTGCAACATTATTCTCTTCACACTACAAATATGCTTTTGCCATTATTTTTCGTACTATTTTATTATTTAAGGTGGCTCTGTGAATGCCTGTTCATTTGTTTAATATACATCCACTAATCACCTATTATGTGTGAGACATCTTTCTTCATACAAAATTAAATATAAATAAAAAAATCTGTTAGGTGGTTTCACGAATGTTGATTAGAAAAGACCCTTCATACTTGTGTTTAAGAGTGAAACAAAGGAAATCCTCTTCTTGAGAAAGATTTCTGTTTCAGCACTTAGATGAACCATTGAGAAATTTAATTTCTTTCTGATAAATAATGCTTGAAATAAAAGGAAGCGAAACCCACAAAATTTAGCAAATGGTCCTAAGAACATGTTGGATTGCCAGAGCTAATCATACTAACAACCTTCACAAATACGTTTTTCAGTGTTTTATAGAGCTGCCAAAATTGTTTTTCTAGGTTTGACTGTGGCTTGGTTGTGGATACCTACACTCTACATTTAACCTGCTTTGCAGAGCACAACTGTCATTCTGTCAAAGCCACACAGCTCTGAAGCAGATCACTCTTAGATTTTGAAGACAATCTGTTATTAGTGGAAGGGTATGTTAGATGTTATCTCTTATAAACATTTCATTTCTGGAGTTTAATTCTATAAATTCTTTATCTATGATTTAAAGAACATACAGAAGAAATGACTACCCTCCTTCTCTTACAAATTATAATTAATTATTTATATTAGATTAATATCTCAAGCTTTTTTAAAGTAAGAATTATTGTTTTATTTTAATTTTGGCTTTAGTCATGCAAATGGCATCATCTTCTTGCCTATTATATTCATTCAAATTAAGTACTATATTATTCCTTTTTTAATTTCAACACATTTATAGAGTACAAATGTGCTTGAGATCATGTGTGTTAAGTTTAAAATTATTTAAATAGCTAAATATTTGAATAAAATAATTTAATATTAATTTGGATAATTATCAAAATCTATGATTGCATGTATAATAATTTTCTAGGAAAACATGATAAAAATATAATAAGAAATAAGCACTAAATGAGAACAGAATAAAAATAAGAAGACGTTACATTTGTATTTTCCAGTTTATTAATCACATTCTCACATATTTTCTCATGTGATCTTTACAAAAACTCAGTGCAAAGCAGGAATCATTTTCTTCATTATCGAGAAACTGAGTCTCAGAAAAAATTAAGAACTCAATTTATGGCAAAAAAAAAAAAAAGGTGAAACATGGAGGAACCAGAACCCAAGCTTATTTTTGCTGTTTTCAAATCCTGTCATTTTTCTATCAATAGGTCCTAACAGGAGTAGATGTCCTACAGAGGCCCAGGGAAACAAGGTAGATCCTCATTTTGAGATTATGCTAAGAAGGAGATAAAAAGGTCAAAACCTCCCTTAAACATAGTGCTACAGTGCTGAACGTGACTGTTTATGAGCTATCACTAGCAGAGGTTTGTGCTTCTTCAATGTTTCATTTTTTATCATTTCCACACTCTTCAATAGACACTCGTCCTTGATTGACACATTTCTCTACTCTTACATGAAAGTTTTCCAAATTGTGTTTAAGAATTTTCAAACATTGATTTCTTTCTATCACATCTTTTGTAAGGTTTTCTCTTGTCTTTAATACCATATTCAAACCTAAGTTGGGAATTCCTTACCATTGATTACAGTACCTTATGTCTATTCCCAGAACATACATACCAGTTCCACTTCAGTTGTATTCCATTTCCATTTAACTATAAGGTTTTACGATTTCATTTATTTAAGCATCAAGGAAGCGATATACATCCCAGGGACTATGCTAAATACTGAAGATACGAGGCTGATAACAACTACCTCCTTATCCTTGACACATTTGAAGGGAAAACAGACACACAGATCATTCAGTGCAATGTGGGAATGCTGAGGCAAAGACTTGCAATGAGTCTTCAGTGCACGGGTCAAGTGCAACATGGTTTCTCAATAGGAATGCCAAACTTTTAACTGTTCCCAGTAGCCCAGGATCCTACCTCTGTTTGTAAAGCCAGAACAGATGGGTAAGCCTTGGTAGTCAAACTAGATTTGACTACACTGAATGGTAGTATATGGAGAAATAGCCATGGGCCAGATCACGGAAGGTTTTTTTTAAATCCCATCTAACTTGGAATTCCCATGTGTTGAACAGAGTAGACCCTGCTGCATAAGAATTTAAGGGAAATCTTATCAAGTATATTGATTTCTTGCGGGGAAATCTTATTAAAGTAGATGAAATATATTAACCTCTAGAAATGATGATTCAAAATTGTTAGATGGAAAGCACCATTTGCATTTTCTAAAAGGTGATTCTGATGTAAGTCAAATTTAAGAGTCAATGCCCAGGAATCCTTTGAGTTACTTTAAGTGGGTAAATCACACTTTCGAATTATCTTGTAAGCAGAGCCTTCTGTCAGAAGGGTGGAGTGAGAATCTGAAGGATCAAAGCAAGACAGGATGGTTTAATCTTGAAAGTTCAAATCCTGAAAAGCCTCACAAACTTGCTCTTCCAGTCCTCTATGAACAGCTGCTTGGGAGCGGCAAGAAAGCTCACCACGACCTTCTGCCTATCCACAGGGAACTGCTGCTTAAAACTGCTATTATCTCACATGGAGCCCTCTCAGAAAGCTGGCAACATCCAACGAGCACGAATAAACATCAGAGAGATGCCATCTCATAAACAGGCATGAGCATTTGTGAACACAGCAGTAGATCTGCTTGTCCACACTTATCTTGGTGATTATAAGAATTATTCTTATATCCTCTTCTTGGCCATCCCTTTTTACAGTGATAATCATTCCCATGCTACTCTGCACATCTCTGAAACGGACTCAATCTCCATCTGTCTCCTATCTCTGGAACACTAGCTTAGTGACCATGGATCCCTTTGCTCAAATACTCATCTTTTTCTTAAATTAGTCCCTTGACATTTTTCGCCTTAATTCAAACTTGAAAATACTGTTTCTTGTAATTTTTTCAAGTAGAGGCTCTTTTATTTTTTGATGGATGTGAGTGCATGGAAAGTTCCTTCTTCATTTATCGCTGTCCTTTCTCTCTACCTATCATCGTCCTCTGGCATCTCTTCTCTTCTTGCCCACCTACATTCTGAGATAGATGACTTCAATCATTCTCTTAGAAATAGTCTCATTTCTCTTTTCTCCAGTTTCTTTCTTCATACAGCACCAGCAAGCTTTAAGTTGGAATAACCCCTGATATTTCAGCCTCTGTGACTTCACCTCAACAGGCAAACATTGATGGAGAATGCCACAACGCTCAGGTGCTTTGTTTCAATTAAATTAAAATTCTTGGGGTTTGTCTACTTTATTTCTCTAGGAACCTTGCTTTTCTATCCCCACAGATGATTTCACAGCTTCTCACTCCTGCAGCCTCACCTTTCATTACACGCAATTTCTCCCTTTAACTGCCCCCTGATGAACTCACCTCAATCAAGACCATCATCATTTCTTTCCTGGATTGCTGCAAGAGCCTGCAGTGAGTGTCTGACTCCACACTCATCGTCATCAATCCATCACCTATTTGTTGCAAAAATGCAGTTTGGATGATGCTACTCAATTGCTAAAAATCTTTCAGTGGTTTTCTACCGTATTTAGAATAAAATTCGAGCTTGTTCCCACAGCCTTTTGGAAGCTGCAGATCTGGCCCTTCCTATCTCTTAAAGCTCAGGATTCTTTAGTTACATTAGTGCTTTTTAAAATTCCTCAAATGCGCCAAGCTTTGTACAACCTTGGGTGTTTTTCTCTGCCTAGAATGCTTCTTGCCAAGATTCTACCACTATCAAACACATAAATAGATTTTTCTCTTTGTTCACATCTCAGGGAAATGTCTCCTTCTGAGTCAGGCTTTCTTTAACCATCATTTACCTAAAGTAGTTCCTGACTCCTTCATCCTTTATATGAGCCCCATGTTTATTTTCTATTTAGTACAGAAAAAAGCCACACAACCCTAATTTAGATGTAATGAAACTGCAATTTTTTCCTATTTACCACTCAGTCCCTCTCCTCCTTCATAAATGTGGGTGGGGAGGGGGCTGTTACATTCTTATCTCCTTTTGGAGTTGGGGACATTTACTTATCTGTATTTTAGCTTTACTTATTACATCAAAGCAGGGTTTTAATGTATGAATTAAATTTAAAAATTTTAAAGTTTGGTGCTTACTTAAATTTATCTCCCTACTATAATAGGAAGGAATTAATGAAGACAGGGAGTACTTCAGTCTTGTTCAGTATTTACATATATAATGCCTAGTACAACATAGTATATACACACATGCATAATATTCAACCACATCAACAAATATTTAAAGCACAACATATGTGATGTGTGTGTATACATTCCTACTTGGATTCAGAAAGCTTAAACTTTTTCGGAAAATTAAGACTTCAACTCTCAATAACACTTTGTTCCTTTTATCACCTTTATCCTTCTTAGAGTTACAGGTTCAGAATTCAAATTCCGAAAAGTAGGCTTGCACAGACTATGCCTCAAATCTTTTTTATACTTCTGTCTTTTGCCAAGTACTCCTTAAGTAGATTAAGAGATTGAGTAAAACACTATTTATAGAACATGTTAGGAAGTATTATAGAGAAGAAAAACTTGCCAAGTTAATTTGGTGAATGCTGGTTTAGAAAAAAAAAAAGGTTTCTTTACCATAGAAATTCTCAAGTTGCTATATGAAGAGGTCTTGAAGAGCTCTGATTGGTTATATGTATGTGGCCTTGAAACCCTTGTATTTTAGAAAGCTATTTTATAGTACTAATATCCAAGTGACATTCATTTGGTAAACTCTCCCCTAAATTATTTTTAGTATTCATATGAATGAATAATTGCCAATATTCTATAGCTTTCAATCCTTTGAAGTTTTAATGGAGGGCAGGAATTATTCCTTTTCCATTTTAGTTGTGGTTCTAGATATTTTCAATAGAAAAAGATTTGGGTTACCATTTCTTAGCTTATTTAGATGCAATAGGAAAAAAGGATTCATACCCTACTTGCTTTGGGCTATTTCTCTAGGCTCTATCCCTGCTCTAGAGGGTGGCATGACCCTGTCCATGTTAATTCTTTGTTACAGGTTGGGAGAGCCCAACAGAGCACTCTGACCTGCTTATGTCAATGCTGTCAGTCCCTCGTCACCTCCAACTTGCTCCGCTGATGGTCCGTAGTGCTAAGGTGCCAGCCTTTACTTCCTCTGCGGCTGGATGCAAGAATAGCTAGTACTACCACAATGTCTACTTCATTTTTTTCATTCCAGTAATCTCTATTATCAGGAACTAACTAGAATTTCCATAGTCTAGATGCAAAAAATGATAAACACAAACTAAAGAAAAGGCAATTCCTTTTCGTGAATATAAAGGCGTGTGAATAAGGCGTGAATATAAAACCGTGTTCTCTGAAGACAAAAATATATCTGTTGTCTGTTAGAAAGGTGTACCATACTTCTTATTCACAGGATATAAGGATTGTAACAATCTCATAGATTGTTCTAACAAAAACAGTATTGTATAGATTTTACACATATTTTTGTGAAGCTAGTTGAAAGTATATGGTTATATTATTTTTATATTTATATATTACATTTTAGAATTACATACTCTTTTTAAAAAGATTTTATGTTTACATACCTTATGTCATATTTTAAACATTGTAGATCCTCTTCAACATTTAAAAATGTGTATATACATACAATGATACATTTTGTATAATTTATTTTTTTATGTAGGGGTATATAAAGTTATCAGAAACAGAAAATCACATTTGCTTTAATTTCAAGCATTGTTAGCTTGCATTTTTTTGAAAATCCACCTAACAGCTAGGTAGGCTAGTGTAAGCCAGGAAGCAGGTGGGTTTGGACTTAATGTCATTTCATTAAGGGTGTATTTCTAGTGTGAAAACATAGGCCATTGCTTTAATGAAATTATTGATGCTTTGAGGCAAATACAATTTTTTACAATAAAACACTCAATTGATGCAAATTTTCAAGGCATAAAGGTATTAAAAAATGAACATCAACATATCCACTCTGAGCTTTGAAGCCTCTGTTAGCCCCTTCCCCCATATATACCCTGCCACCCTTTTTCACAGGTATCTGTCAGCATGGATGTCGTATTTATTATTCCACACATTTTTAAAAATAGTTTTACCATGTGTGTATCTATTCCTAAGCAACCTATCATTTATTTTACATGGTTTTGACCTGATATAAATTAAATTGTGCTGTATACAATGCTACTATAAAAATTCTTGTACGTATTCTTTGGTACACCCATGAAAGTGACGTTGCTGGTTCTTAGAGTAATGGATCTTTGCTCATTGTAAAATTCAGTTGTCTCTGAAATAGGTTGTATGAGTTTACACTTTGATCGGAACTGAATGAGAATTCTCAGATGAAATTGCCTTTTGTTCTGTATCCTTACTAAAATAGGATGTGCATTTTTTATTTTTTGCCCATGTAGGGGCATAATTATATCTCACTGTGGTTTTAATTTGCATTTTCCTATTTACAAATGAGGTTGATCATATTTTCAAATGTTTAAAAGTCATTATTTTTCTCTGAGAGCTACTTTAAGACTTTTTTCTTTTATTTGCCTTCATCCTATTTATTGTAGGAGTCTGTCATCTAGTCTTGATACCAATACTTTACATATATCTTGCAAAAACACCACAGTTTGTAGATTGCCTTCTAATCTCCCTTTTTAGCATCTTTTGATTATTAGAAATTTTCAATTTAACTTATTAAACTTCATCAATATATTTTTATGGTTTGAATTCATGCACCTAGAAATCTTTTTATATTCTGAAATAATGTAGAGTTCCCCCATATTATCTTTAGAAATTAAAATTTGTGAATGGTGTCAAGTTGGAATCCAATTTCTTCTCATGCGGATAGCCAGTTGTTCCAACACAGTTGGACATTTCTTCCTTTGACAGTGGTCTGTTATTCTGTGTTTTGTCCACCCAATGTCTGTTTGTTCTTCATGTATCCAATATCCCTCTGATTTTATTACTTCAGCTTGTGCAGATCTTGCTAGCTATTAATACAGGTTTGCCCAATTTGTTTTTCTTCTTCAAGAGGCACTATTCTTGATTTTTTGTATTGACTCTCACATTCTGAATCTACATGCCAAGTGATTTCAAAGAAAGACAAAGCAATACATGAAAATCTTGTTGAGATTTTGATTAGAACATCATTAAATCTGTAGACGTATTTGAGGAGAAATGATATATGATCATTTAGGTATTTTTTAATGTCTTTCAATAAAATTTTATAACTGAGGTTGGTGATTTTTGTGGGATGATTTTTAATATATACCTTAATTTTTTAATGGGTATGGAATTATTCAGATTTATATTTGTTCTTGAATATATATTTTCATAAGATTAGGTTCATTTTAACTTTCTCTGAATTTTCACTATAAAATTATAATAGTTTCATACTTACTGTTTGATCCCTCTACATCTATAGATATATCTCTTTTTTCATTTCTCTTTCTCTGTCTTCTTTCATTCCTCCTTTCCTCCCTGTGTCTTTCTCTCTCTCACACACATATGTGTGCACATACACACATACACATACACTCATGCCTTTTGCAACCCTGTTTCTGCATTCATCTTGGCACAAGTTTGACAATTTTATTAGAATTTTTACAGCCCAAATGATTTATTGTATCTTTCCCAGTATAGTATTAAAGTCTAATTCACTAATTACTTATTTTTCATGACCTTTTACTTTCTTTCTTTGTGTTTTTATTTTGTTGTCCTTTTTCTAACGTCTGTTAGATGATATGGCTCCTTAATTTTTGGCCTTTCTTCTTTTGCACCAAAAGATTGTCAATGTATACATTTTTCTTTAAATATTACTTTAGCCAAATCCCGATATTATGTAATATTTTGTTATTTTTCAGTTCTAATGTCTTTTATTTTTCTGTGCAATGTTTTCTCGACCTGGAAATACTTTTGAAGTACATATATATTTCAAATTCATAACCTGGTGACTTTTTATTTTTTAATTCCATTTTTGTTATTTATTTCATGTTTAATTACTTTGCAATTAGACTGTATGAACTGTGTTGTACAGATCAATTTAAATTTGTTGAGATTAACTCATATCCTAATGTGTGTTCAATCTTTTAAAATCTTTGAAAAAAATGTTTATTCCCTAAAATTGTGGAGTATCCTATATGTATCCATGTTCTTAATTTAAGCTTGTTGGTTGTGTTATTCAACTCTCTGTTATTTTTACTGATTAATTTTTTCTATCTGACTTATAGTTTACTGAGAGATGTGTGTTAAACTTTTCCATTATGATGGTGGATTTCTTGATTTTTCCACATGGTTTATGTCAGTTTTGTTTCACATATGTTAACGCTAATATATTAGTTCACGTATGCAGACTTGAATTGTTGCATATTCCTAGTGAATTGAATATTTTATGACTACATTGTAACCCTATTTCTCTATTTTCTCTGGGTGAAAGATTCTGTTTTGGAAAGATGAATGCAACAACATCTCATATCCCATGGGCTCTTCTTATGGTGTGATTTTGACACTGTTTCCATTGACAGATGGGTCTTTTTATCCTTCTCTTGAATCTGGGAAACTTGTGAGTAAGGGGAAGTAACACTATATGCCTTCTGAGACTGGATGACAAAAGGCAATACCATTTCTACTGATCCACCGCGCTGTGAGAAAGCCCTAACTGAAGAACATGAAGAGACCACAGAGAGAGGCCACGTGTAGGTTTTCTGACTGACAGCCAAGCCAAGGTCTGAGCTGATACTGGCAACATCAGCAAATCATACAACTAAAAACTCTTCCAGATGATTTCCACTCCTTGCCGTTGGATCATCCCAGACTTTGAATCTCCCCAGCTAGGGCCTCAGACACTGGGAATCAGAGACAGCTTGTTCCAGTGCACTGTTGGAATTACTGACCCACAGAATCTAAAATATAATATTCTAAGCCACTTTTGCAAGGGATTATTTATTTAGCTTCAATAGATATCTGGAATAATCTGATCATAATTAATCATATCAACATTCTTCTGATTATTATTTCCATTATATGCCACTTAGGATTTAGTACAGCTCTATGTAACCAAATACACAAAGTGGACTGCAAGGTTGCTTTTTTCCTCTTACAGAAGAGAAATCGGGAAACAGGCAGGTCCAGGGCTGAAATGGCAGCCCTTGGCTACTATGGAATAATGCTCCTTATCTCTTTTTCTTATGTCATTTTCAGCACGATGCTTTAATTTTCACCTCACATCCACATTCCAGGCATCAGGGAGGCAAAACAGGAAGAAGTACACAATGGGTATTCCTTCAAATTGAGTGTGGGCCTCTGTGAGAGAGATTTCCTTGAAGCCAGAGTTTATGCTTCATTGGCTACACCTACTGCAAGGGAGCGTGGAAAACACAGTTTTAAGTTTGACAAATTGCCATTTGAAGAAAATCAGTGTTCAGTTGCTAAGGAAAACTGAGTGAATATATTTGAAGTAGTTTCTGCTAACATTATTTGCTGCAAGTGATATATCTTCTCCTTTTACTCTAGCTGTATCTTTGCTGTTCTAGTATGTCTCATAAATAGTACACAACTGGAGTTTTTGCAGTTAGATCACTTTTGTATTTTATTAAGACATTTGCATTTATTGTGATTAGATGGATGTCTCCTAATGTATCTCATGTTTATTTTTCTACTTTGTAATCAGAAATCTTTAAATCATTAACAAGCATATGGATTTAGGGATTTAATATAATCACTATCTTTAGGTTGATGTCAAAGAGCAGTGACTACACAGGTCCACAGCTTTGTGATTTTTATCTTTGATACCAAGATACACAGTAATGAGGAAATTGTTCTCCGATAGAGTTATTTAAAAATGATTCCAGCGATAGTGTAATTTCTAAACCACTGTAATGTTACAAATTTTAGCTTAAACCTTATCCTAAAGGCTTTGATCAAATATTAGCAATAAGGACATTATGGTTCTAAGATAACCAAGAAACAGCTAATGCCAGGGGAAATTATAAAGTATGACAGCTAGAGAGTAGATGCAATAGGGGTGCGTAGTGGCTAGTGAATCTTGAAGTGTGTCTTAGAAGTTTTCTTTTTCTTTTCTTTTTTTTTTTTTTTGACTGTAAGTATATGAGCTGACTTCTACTTGCTCTAGAAAAGAAGACTTTATTGTAAGGAAATGAGACAAGGACAGAAATCAAATACAGCCAGGCATTACTGAGTTCAAAGCAAGAAATTAGAGAGCTGTTAGCAGTGGATGCTATTCTCTCCAAGGCAGATTCTGCTTTTTATTTCTTTTTCTTACTTGATTCCCCATTTCTCATCTCTGTGGATGCCCAGCTTGTTTCCTGAATCTATTTCATGTCCCTCTTTCTTGTATTTACACTCTCTTTTTTACTTTTCTCATTCATATCCCATAATGATTGCCCCAGTTTCTTTCAAATCATGGATGCATTATTTTTGCCACTACTGACAACTGGCAAAGATCATGTGTTATTCCATTGTTGAATTTTTCTCTGAGTGAGGGGATCTGTTGGGCTCTGCTTATATTTTCGAACCAGGTCACAGCCTTAGCTTCCTCGCCAGAAGATGGATCAATTTTCCTTGATCAGGTTTCCACACCTAATTTCATCAGATGAAGCCAGGGCTGGGGGAAATAATTCAGCAGAGGCAATCAAGAGCTCTCATGGAAATACATTTAATGCACAATGTATGTGCACGTATGTTTCATTATTGGTAACTCTTTGAGGCAAAAACTTTGATATTAGATTTTAAAATTCTTATATATGTACCTGCTATTCCTTAGAAAAGTGGTTCCAATGTTCTTTGCTTGTAAAAAATTCTAAATTTTGATCTGTAACTAGACGGCATAACAATGACTTTTAAATCCATGAGTATTTTTATGTTATTAATAAACTTTTTATTTTAGAATGGTTGTCAAAATGAGACAATATTCATACATTAGTATAAACTGAAATCCATAATTTATTCATATTTCCTCAGTTTTTCCCTATTGTCTTTTTGCAGTCCCAAGATCCCATTCATGATCCCACATTGCATTTACTAGACATCTTCCTAGAATGTTCTTGGATGTGACTGTGTTTTCTTTTTTCTTTCTTTTTTTTAAGGTCTTTTCTTTTTAAATTCTTGGCTTACTTGCTTTGTTTTAAAATTCATACTGATAGAACTTCACAAGGCATTTCATAAGTCTATGATAAGATTAAAAGCTCACTTAATTCTGTAGCTTAATGCAAGTATGAAATCATAAGCAAAATGAAAAGCAAGGGTAAAAGATTCACACACAAAAGCCATTATTTTTTAAAATAATGACATTTAAAGCTCTGTGATACTAATATTCTTGTTGAAATTGTTTTATTTTGCACATCCATTCATGAAATTTTACTGATGAAATAAGTTATTGCTACATTTAGCATGTACTTAATTAAACATTATAAAGTCTGCAAGTCACATTTGTTTAAAGTTCTTTCATAATTTTAAATTTAATTATCTGAAAATTATCAATCATCTTATTAGTCAATACTTGAAATTGCATGCATGTCAGTATAATTATTAATGCCAGCCCATTTACTGGCTCATTTACTCTGGCTATGCAAAATTATGTGTGACATTTTAAAAAGAACACTGTTTTCATCATGATACAATCATTTCCCTGAAGATCAACAAAAGATCTATTTCTTATATTAATAATTCTGTTACTTATTGTTTTCCTGACTAAATTCATAGACTGAGAGCAAGCAGATGGCAATGGAAAATATACCAGTGGTAGTTTGTTTAATTGGTATCTTAAATTGTTTTTCTTTATAGTCCAGAAGAATCTATATTTCTTTTACTATGGGAAGGCAAGAAAACTCAATCTCTTACTTATTTTATGATACTTTTACATTCATTTCTCATTCAAATCTCACATATATTCTGTGATATAGGTAAAGTAAATATAAACTCAGCATAACCAGGGCTCACCTACCTTTGAAAACAAATAGAAGCAAATAAATATTAATACACATATATTATTGGCTCATTTAACTGCATTTGCAGAACATAGAGCCTTCTTTTATTTTACCAGAAAGTCTATCCATTCTCTTACCACATACTCCTTGATGAAGTCCAATCTTAAAAAGCGATTGGGTAAGAATGCAATGTTGATGCTGACATAGTAAATACACTTACTGCTTGATTGCCTACTCTCAGAATTTGTACATTCCATTTGCTTTTCCCTTGTGTCATTCATTCTTTCATTTAAACATGCTTAGATAATTTCTACTGTGTGCCCACTTCTGCTTTATATGTGATGGTTTTTGTGTTGAATAATAGACTTGTTTTTTTGACTTTAAGAGTTTTATATCCTTACACAGGTAAATAACACAAGTGATAGACAGGTGAATAAGAAACAGACCTGATAACTTCAAAAAATGATGGCTGCTATAACAGAAAGACAATAAAATCACAGTTATGTGAGAAAGAGTAATGTAGCTGCTACGGAGGTAACAAGTAAGTTGAGTCTCAGCGATGAGCAGGAGCCAAACAGGTGAAGAGCTGGAGGAATAGGATTCCAATCAAAACAAGTAGCCAGTTTTAAAGTCCCAGAGGTCGGAAGAAGCTTCATGAACCTGACAAGTATTTCCAAAGAAATATGTGCCTGCAACACATTGAATGAAGGGAAGAATTTCTCCTGAAGCAATTTGTAGAGGCCCTAATGGGACCAGATAGCCCCGCTTTCAGAAAATAGAAAGAATTCTAATTCCTATGTAAAAGAGCCCTATGTAAAGTAAGTCATAAGCTTTTGTCCCCTCCATAATATTCTGAAATTATAAAAAAAAAATAAGGTAAGTCATGTCACTTAATATCAAGCAAATTTTCTATGTTCCAAATATAGTCAGATTTTAATTTTTCCTCATTTAGCATATTCTTTCAAGGTTTGTGCCTTGCTATCTATCCCCTAGAATTCCCTCTTCTCTGCCTATAGAAAAGCACTATTCATCCGCCAAGACAAGCTAAAGTGTTCCCTTCGCTGGAGAAATACTCTTGACTTCCTTAGGCTATGAGCTCCCAGGATACTCTGTGATCATATCTTTAATGGAACTTAGTACATTGTAATCTGGCCCCAGTATGATTTTGTCAATGGAAGGACCTTCTCTCAAATCATTTTGCATTTTTCCTCCCTACTACAACCACCTTGAAGAATTGAGTTACTTACACAATAATTATCTGCTGAATAAATAATGCATTAATGTACAAGGTAATTGTAAAGAAAATATGTTTTGAGAAATGTCTAATATTTACTTTTATTTGGGATTAAGATAAATGAGAAAATAAAGCTAAAACATAGTGCTGACAAAATTTATGACCCCAAACAAGTTGATACCAATTTTGTAACAATAAATGCATATTGGTTATATGTTTGTTGGGTTTATGGAGAAAGCTATAGAAAGCTGATGGGGACTTCTTACTCTTTTAATTGGCCACAAAGTAGGGATTTGACTGATTGATATGCAAAAGTTTAAATCAATTGCTGATCACATTCTTTTACGAAAAGAAAAAAGGAAAAACACTTTGACTTTTTGACTTCTGGCATTTTATTCTTGAGGCAAGCCTGAAACTACAGATTGTAAAAAGTAGATTCTAAGAGTCCTTCTGGTTGAAATTTCAATATTTTTTCAGATTGACATTGATATCTTTCTCCTTGTTGTGTAGAAGATATCAGGATGTTTGGTTGATCATTGACATGTTGGTAACAACATTATTATCACCTGCTAATGTCAACTTAATTTGAAGGGGTTAAAAAGGAATTTTACAAGGAAATAAACACAGTTTCCACATGTTATGAGACATAGCAGATATTTTAATGCATGTGACACAGGTAAGGTATATATTTTTTATTTTTCATGAATATTAATAGAAAATAAAGAGTTTAATTGCTGATGTACTCATGATTGATTGATTGTTTAGAGAGATAAAAGTTATTTAAACAGATAAGAAATTTGTTTAAAATTACTTTATGCTTTTAAACAAAGATGGATTTTTGTGAATAAACAAAATATAAGTGAAATTTTCAAATATAATGATTGCAATTTTAGCTATCAACCAAATTATATTTATCTTTACAACATAAAATATTAAAATGGAAAATACCTAGTATAGTGAAATGGTAATAGTTCTTGCAAACTGATACTGGAAAGTATTAACCTATATCCAACAGCCTTAGGCCCTATAAGAGCAATAGCTTAAAGTTTTGAAATATCTGAATAATGAGTGGAGAATATCCCATTGCCCACACATTGCCATTTTTCAAGCATAAAATCTTAGAAAATCTTCATGACCTATTCTTACCTGTCTTGAGCTCACACATCTGAAATTGAATGCATGCAAATGTTCCTGAAGATTTAGAGCTATGCAATAGTGTTTTACATTGGCAGCAATGCAATAGTGTTTTATATTGGTTCAATGACCTCTTTATGGGACCCATGGTCACCATGAAGTATGAAATATGAGGCAGAGTTTAAAAAGAATCAATAACTTTTGAACTCTAAAAAGTTACATTTAGAATAAATTGATTATAGAATAGTTGTAATCTACCTGGTTTTTATTTTTTTTTGGGGGGGGGTAAAATATAAACTAAAAAAGAAAGAAATTGTCCCATGACAACCTTATCTTCTGAATTCCTATAATGACTAAATCACAGAGGATATACTTATTCAAATTAGGGGTCTTGGACAAAGTGCTCATTTAGAAATCTCAATACTATTTCACATAGAGCTTTTGCTCTACCTACTCATTCATGGAATGGTTGTAAGTATTTTCCCATCTAGATTATGCCCAACTCTGACATGATTAGGCTAAATGCATTCACTTGAAAAAACTATAATATTCTTTCAAAATTAATGTATACTGAATTGAGACATATAAGGTAAATGCAAGAGAGAGGTGAAAAATATGTTCCAGCATGTTCTGTTCTCCTTCACATATGTATGTTCTTTAACTCAGATTCAAGGAGGCAGATATTTTTGTCTGTAATATTAAAATTTTTGTAGATAGATTTTAAGGTAAACATTGAACTTTTAAAATTCACTTATAAATTTTTAGAGTGGTAGAGTAAAAAATCATGATTGTACAACAGAAATTGGTGAATTAGTAACAGTTGAGTAGTATTTTATTCTAAAAATGGGCAAATGATCTTTTTGGAGTATAAATTTAGCTTATATCAAAAATACTTCTGAACATACAATAGTCAATTACTTTTTTATTATTGGATATGATAATATCTAAATATAAATGTTGCAACATATTTTATAGACTTTAGCTATGCTTATAATCTGTTTGATTTTAAAAAAACTTTATACAAAACTCAATAATTTTACTCTATAGACATATTTTAGATGGTTGTATGCCTTATGGATATGAGTGTGGACAGACAGGCAGATACACAAGGGCATTCAATCCTGCTGAGAAACATAACTACTTCTCCAACTTGGTGCTATGCTCACATAAGAAACACCACTTGTTTGCTGATGAACCTGTTATGTGCGGATTGGCAAAGAAAGCCTACAATGTACACAGAAAAGTTTAATCAAAGACCTGGAACTAAAAAGTAAATGTATTAAATTTATTAAAACCAGAATTGAGAGTTTTAAAACAATCACCATGATGGAATTATTTTATTATTTTAATCCAATGGTTGGATCAGCAAGGGCGTGTGGGTTCTGTCTTACTTTAGTATCAATAGTGCGTACTGCAGTGTGCCGGATACAAGGGAAAGCAGTAATAAATACACACTGCATATGCAATAAATGTGCACTGGATGGAAAAATGAATGAATAAATACGGTGTATATGAATATATCTGCACACATGCATATCAGTGCTTAAGGCTGAACTAGACTTTTGGCTGAACAAGAAGAATCACTGGGTCATTTGTTAACTAAGATACTATTTGAAAGCCAAACACCTTTCTATTTACTGACAGACTTTTATGAGTAAGGAAAGCTGAACAACTTACTTCAGATGATTCAGAAGCATAAATAGAACTAACATCATTGAACGGGCTTTTCCCCCATTCTGGGGAATTAGCTTCAGTTCCATCTTTGTTAGTGGCAAGTGCAGTGTATCTCCGTTATTCTTTGTCTTCTGTTTCTACCTTGGCCGTCCCTTCTGGAGGCATCTGTCATACTGTATTCAGTTCACTCTGCATTCTGTTAATGCTTTAAGCTAGCTGTAGGGTATCTGCTTAGGAGCAACTAGAGGTACTCCCAGCAGGGACAGTGACATGCAGAAAGAATAAGCAAAACTACCCACAGAGGTACTAGCTTCCAACAATTTTGCAGAAGTGTGAAGATTTATAGGAGAAAATAAAGCACCTCATGCTGGGTCTGGCTTCAAGCCTCTTGGGAGAATCTTCCACTTAGGCAATCTCTTTTATCCTGTAAGCTTAGTGTTCTATATGAAGGAGTTTAAATTTCAAATTAACAAATTGGCTTAATTATTTTTAACCAAACTGTTAACTACCTACAGTGACTTTAGAAAAAAGCACCTAACAAGTTTTAGTTTTTCTATCAAGAGGAAATTACACAAAGCTGTTAAAAATGGAATAGAGTTTTCTCTGGGAAGGAGCACGGATTCCTCTCCCAGGGAGAGCCTAAGCAGCCAGGTGGGCAGCTTACAGGCAAGCACAGCTTTTAGGAAAAGAACTAGAAAGGATTTGAGCTTGCCCACAGCAACAGAGTTTGTTTATCACTAAGGACTTCTTTCCATTACGTTGTTTAAATTTCTAATTTAGGAGACATCAAATTGAAGCATTGAGGTATGTTAATTCAGGTGTGTTCTGCCAAACTCCTCAGTGCATATAGATATGAATATTTTATTACAAAGAATTCAGGGCAAAGAAAATCAATCTGGTGGGTTTCATTTTGCCCACTAGTGTGGCAGTATTCATTTAAAACTAATTGTGGTCAAGAATTGGTTTCTCTTCTTCAATATAGACAAGTAATTGTATCACATCTGTGCAACACTATATTTACTCTTCTAAACATCAAGAAGTTGAGAAGTTCTAAGATTATAAAATACCATGACTATTGACTTCAGAAGACTCATAACCTAAGGTAAACATGTGAAAATTTTCACCTTTTAAAAGGTCTATTAGCACCTTTTAATTTCTATGATGTTACTAGAAACCTATGGGGCTTCTTCGTTTTGATAATCATCATCATGATGTTAAATATAATATGTCTTTGTTTTTTCTTTTTCTTTTTTTTAATTTCAAATATTAAGGGGATACAAATGTTTTAGGTTACATGGATCACGTTTGTAATGCTTGAGTCCTGGCTACAGGTGTGCTCATCACCCAAATAGCGTTCATTGTACCCATTAGTTAGGCTTTTGCCCCTCCCCTCCTCTCCTTTCCTCCATGATTAATTTTCACTGAATTTTACTTCCCTCTGTGCACATGTGTGCTCATTGATTAGTTCCAATACAATAGTGAGTACATGTGGTGTTTGTTTTTCCATTTTTGAGATACTTCACTTAAAGGAATGGTCTCTAGTTCCATCCAGATTATTGCAAAACGTATTAATTCTAGCAAACAGAATTCAACAGCACATCAAAAAAATAATCTACCAGGACCAAGTGGGCTTCATTCCAGGGATGCAAGGACTGTTCAACATATGTAAATCAATAAATGTGATACACCACATAAACCAAAGCAAAAACAAAGACCATATATGATCATTTCAATAGATGCAGAGAAAGCATTTGACAAAACCCAGCACCTTTGCATGAAAAAAACCCTCAACAAACTAGGCATAGAAGGAATATATCCCAGAATTATTAATATAAGAGCCATATATGACAAATGCACAGCCAACATTATACTGAATGGGGAAAAGTTGAAAGCATCCCCCTCAGAACTAGAACAAGAAAAGGAACCCCACTGACATCACTTCTATTCAACATAGTGCTGGAAGTCCTAGTCAGAGCAATCAGGCAAGAGAAAAAAATAACGGGTATCCAAACTGGGAAAGAGGAGGTCAAACTATCGCTGTTCACTGTCTTTGTTTTGTTATGCTGAGCACATTCATGTACATAACCATACTTCTCTATTATCCTGTGTTGTAATGATGGTATTTTATTCTGCAATGGGAATTGATAACTTTATTTTATTAAGCAAGATCTATTTGGAAAACTTCCAGCTGCCATCAATCTAGGAGAGAAGCTTCTGGAGCAGTTCAGTGATGCTTTCTGAAAGATGCAGATGGTTGACCAAGACAGCCTTCACACTCCCCACAGCTTGACTAAACTTTAGCCAGGCTTCTTCCTGACAGTAAGCCCCTACCTCATTTTCTTAAAGCATTTACTTTAGAAAATTTGCAATTTTCTCTGCCCCTTTGACATGTAGGTATTTTTCTAGCTTCTTGTTAGTTTTACAGCTCAGAAATATCTTTCTTAAGGACCCAAGAGCCATCCCTTGAATATAGTCATCAAGGAAGATAGCACCCTTATCTCCCAGCTTCTGCAGAAGGCTAGGAGCCTAAATTCAATAAAGGATAAGTGGTAAGTGGCAATTAGCAAACACAAATGGCCTAATCATAGACCCATCTCCTCACTAACGTCCCCTAAAACTTTTCCATGAGCTCACCTCAGCATTTAACAATCCCCTCAACTTTTGTTTAGCTAGTTAAATTCAATCTCTCTCTCCTTGCAATAGTCTTGAATACATTTTTACTCACCTGTTTAACTCCGTTTGGTGTCATTCTTCTTTGGCATGGCATATCTCAAAAATGAGGATTAGGGGAGAAACAGATGATGAATAAAATGTAAAATCTGTGATGGTTGGTTTGCCATGTGGAAAGAAAACTTTTCAGATGATTTATACAGTATTGGATAATGATAACGACAATACAATAGTGATAGCATCTTTCTTCCCTTAAGAATTCTAAATATTTTACAGAGAATCATCAAAAATTTATCACCTAGATTACTAGCTATATAACATACCTAAATATTTTTGTTTCCTAATGTGTAGCATGAAATAAATGTCCCAAAGTCAAAAAGGGAAAACAAATTTAATAGAATCTGAAATACTAGACAATTACACTGTTTTGTTTTAACTTCTTCATTAACAATTTAAAATTTTTATAAATCACTAGAGAAAGGGACAATATATCTTGAATTTTTGCTAGGATATCATTTTAGCCCCTCATGTTAAATATGTACACTACTGGTCCTGAGAGTTAGTTTAGAACATAATGTCCATGCACATTTTGTTGGTTGGATGTCTGTTTTCCTGTACTTTTTTTTAAGGTTATTTGTATAGTTTGAATACTGCTGACCGTGTCATTCTTTGACATAACTCTATGTTTTTGAATTCTCTGGAATTAACACGGGTTGCTTTGGACACTTTCTTTATCCCTCTATTCTCCTTACAATTTGTTCCTTTAGGGAACAGTTTATGCTTTGCCAAGTTATTTTCGAATTCCCCTGAGGCTTGTTTGAAATCCTATTTAGCTTTATATTTAGATATTTTTAGTGAATAACATTATTCAGTGCTGTGGCCTGCAGTGTCATATGTATGCAGACGACACTTAGATATTCTTTCCAGTCCCTGCAGACCTATGAAGCGGCTTGATGTTTTGCATAATTGTCTGTGTGATATTCAAGCATGGATGTCTCCAAATTTCTCTGAATTTAGTACAGATAAAATTGGGTTGCTACTGATTGATTCCCCAGGATAAATGTTTAAAATGTAATCTATGCTGGTAATCTTAAAAGAGTGATTTTCTTTGATTTAAAATCACATTTTTGACCTTAGGATCGCCGCAAAGTTTAGTGTGCATGTGTTTTATTAACTGTACAGTTTCCTTTCTGTACCCACCCTGTGCAGACTTGTTACATAAAGATTTCCTGATTCCAGAAGAGTTTCTGCCACAATTTACAATCAGTGACCTCCACTGCCACCTTTAAGTCTGATTCTAATAAGATTCTAAGTTCACAAATCTTTCCACACCCTGCTCTTCAGCTCCGGAATCTATTCTTTTATGCATGAGAATTTTAAAATTACTGTTGATTTGTAAGGTTTAACTAAAAAACTTATTTGTTTGATTTAGCCTTTTAAATATTTATTGTATCTTCTTTTGTATTAAGTCTGCATAGCACCATGGGATGGACACATGAAGGACACTTCGTAAATATAATTGGGTTGATTGATAGGCCATGTGAAGTGTTTGCAGAGCGTACTATTTTACAATGAGAAGGGCTATTAATGAACCCACTGTGATTCTGAGCTGTGAATAGATGTATATCTGACACATCCTCTCATCAGGCAGCCAAGAGAGTGTATGGCATTTTGGATACTGCATTACATAAATAGGGTAGAATAAAATTCCTATGAAATTATTTCAATTCATTAGTCTGGTAAAGTTTAGGTATCACTTTAACTAAAAGGGTATTGTGGGTAACTGGTACTTTTCCCCCCAACCTTTTAAAGAAATGGGGCTTTACAGTTCTGTTCGATGGCCTGAGAAAGTTGAGTCTGCATTAAGTAGAAAAATGCGTTTAACTGACAGACAATAACATAGAAACATCTAGAAGTAATACAGTCTGTCCCTGACTTACAGTGAGTGGTTCAGCTTATGATTTTTGACTTTTTGGTGGTGTGAAAGTGATATGCATTCAGTAGAAACTGTACTTGGAGTACCTATACAACCATTCTGTTCTTCACTTTCAGTGTAGTAGTCAATAAATGAGATATTCAACAACTTTATTGTAAAATAGGCTTTGTGTTAGATGATTTTTTTCCCAACTGTAGACAAATGTAAGTGCTCTGAGTATGTTTAAGGTAGGGTAGGCTGAGAAGATATTCGCTAGGTTAGGGGTATCAAATGCATTTTCTATTTACAGTATTTTCAACTTACAGTGGGTTTATTGGGACCAACTCCATTGCAGGTCAAGGACCATCTGTACATGACTAGCTGGATAGAGTTATAAGACCTCTGAATGTGGTCAATCTTTCCTGTTAAGAGTTGAGAATGTAAATACATATATTGGTTACAGACAGCTACCAGAATTGGTAGGAAGCAGAATCACAAATGGTTTGCAGAGTTCTTATATACATGCCCTACCAAGCTTACCCACTGGAATTACTACCTCATCAAAAAATAGCTGGGCACTTCTGCTGTTTCCCAAAAAACGTCTGTGACCCTGGAATGCTATTTTGGGGGGTACATTAAAAGACCTGCCCACAAAGTAAGAGTATAAAATTTGTTATTGACAATGGAAATAAAATTATATTTTTCTATCAGTGGTTCCAAGACTATTCAACCTTAGTATGGCAGCAATTTAGATCATGTTCTTCATATACTTTGAGGTAAACTATAACACATGAGCTGTTTATTTATTGTTTCCAGTTGGGAACATTGATGAACATGGTCAGAACAACCATTGTATCCTAGGTGTCCAAAGAGTGCCACCTAGGAGCAGCCATTTATACTTTATTAAAAGTTGACTGAGATTTGTCGAGTGGCATTATTGCACATGTTACACATATTACATGATACTTCCTGCAATCTCCATTACAAGAAATAATACATTTCTGGATATTCTTCAATTTTAACCACTTCCTTCCTTTTTTTTCAACTTTCAAAGTGCCATTCTTGTGCCCCCACCAGAGTTGTCTGTGGATCATGTATTTGTTATTTGCTATGGCTACTGGAGGAATAAGAAACAGGTGAAGGGTTTTTATGTGGGCCAACCCCACCAATCATTCTCCACACAAACTGAGTTATCTTTGTCATGGTTTGTCACCTGGTATCGACTTATCTGAGGAATTCCTTTGGCATAACACAAATATAATACCCTGCAATCCAAATATTCAGATCGTTTTATATTCTATAGACTGTATATTAACCCAGTAAGATATTTATTGAGAGTTTTTTTAAACAAATAAAAGGACACTTAAATTAAGAGGGGTTAGGTTACTTGCCTGGACTCATAGCTGATAAGAAATGGGAGTCAATAATTTTTTTTTAATGCATGCTACCTTCGCAAACTAAGAGTCAAACCTGGGAGTTCAGATTAGAGGGCAAGCAAGGACCTTAACAGAAGAGTATTTGTAATGCATCCTTCATACCTGGGGTGAAAATGAGGTGGAGTTTTGCACTAAATAGATTCAGGAGACTCACAGGTTTATAACTGTTTCCACCCTTAATTAATCTTGGGTAATCAGGAAATGCACATATAATTTTATATAAAAATATATATTATACATAAATATATTATATATGTATATATTTCTCCTATTAAAACCATCCTATACTTAAATGACTCCCTGCCCAATACCATCAGGATAAAGTGAATAATTGTGATTATGGTCTATAGACCTTTTCATTAACTGGTATCTTTCCACACTCATCTCTCAACGCCACCACCCTCACTCCATAATCTCCGTCCAGAGTGAACTATTTGCTATATATGTTATCTATACTCTACTTTTTCTCTGAGTCTTTTTTACAGGCCTCCCAATCAGCAACACTCTCATTTCCCTGTTCTTCCCTTTGACTGGCTAACTCCTATTCATTAGGCATTGTATTATCATGAGTAGCTACTCTGACTTCCCATAACTGGGTCTGTGCCCCTCACACTACCCTGTATTTGCCACTTGTGAAATTGTCTCTTTGCCTATTGAATTTTAAATTTACTGAGGAAGATTTTTTCCTATTCACCAATGTGTCCTTAGGATATATTATAACGCAGTGCTGGTACTGTGAAATAATAAGAAGTGTGTATGTGTGTGTGCGTGTGCGTGTGTGTGTTTGTTTGACCCTGGTTATTGAAACCAGGATCAAATATGTGTCTCTCAAGAACCAAAAAAGTATGTGCAATGAGTTTCTAAGAGCTTTGTAATTTCCTGAGTGAGTGATGGAGTGTCTGACACAGAGCTTCTAATCCCTTGGAATTTCCTAGGTGATAGGCACAACTTCCATTTTAGTGAGGTCACTCTTGAGGAGCTCCTGGATAGGGGCTGGTCACCAGAAAGACCATGTCATGGTTGTAAAATTGGAATTTTCAGCTCCACTCCCCATCCTGTAGGAAGGAGAGAGGAGAGCTGAGGGTTGAATTAATGAGCAGTCATGCCTCCGTGATGAAGCCTCCATTAAATCCCTGCACCATGGCGTTTGGAGAACCGCAAGGTTGCTAGACACGTAGAGGTGCTGGGAGGGTGATGCACCTGGAGAGAGCATGGAAGCTCCTCACCTGTTGTCACACACCTCACCCTATTCTTCTGTTCCCTCCGGCTGTTCATCTGTATTCTGATAATATCTTTTATAATAATACAGTAAACTAAATAAAATGTTTTTCTGAGATCTGTGAGTAGGGTCCTAGCAAATTAATCAAACCTGAGGAGGGGGTCATGGGAAGCCCAATTTATAACTGGCCAGTCAGAAGTACAGGTGAAACCTAGTACTTGTGACTGGAGTCTTAAGTGGGGGGCACTGTTGTGGGAACGAACCTGTAACATGTGGGATCTCGGTCTTACTCCAGATAGTGCTAGAATTAAATTGAATTAGAAGACCTCCAGTTGATGTCTGCTGGAGAGCTGGTTGTCTATGAGTAAAACTCCCACACTGTTTGGTAACCAGAAGTGTTGCGTTGAGTATTGGCTGTGTAAGAGAAGAAAAAGTGTTTATTTTTCTGACACAGGTATTATACATAACAGGTACTCAACACATATTTTGAGGTAATTGTAAAGGTAAAAATGGAAGACTTCAAATACATGAGTATACCAATCCAACCAGATAAAAGGCTTTCAACTTCAATAATTTAATCCTACCTCCTGACCGTTTCCTGACTATGGCCCACCTAGGAAGTAAAGTGCAGGAAGTACAGTCACGGTTCCTCCATGATAATTCTGGCAAAACCTTTAATTTAGAATTCAACATTCTAAGATATAAAACAAGAGACCGCATTATTATCTTTATTAATGCTGCCAGTCTACAGTTACCTCTCAAGGCCCTTCTATAGTGGTCTGATACAGGGTCTTCAGGATTCACCTCAGTGTTTATACACCTTAGTCACCCTTTATTAAAACAAGACAGGTATAATCAATAAAATGCTCAACATAAGAAATAGAGAGGCAGGGATATGAAAAGGAACAATTAAGTTAAAAACATTCACTATATTACTTTCACACTCAGAAAGTATTTCTAAAATATGACAGTAAAACGCAAGGATATATATGTCTCTCAAGAACCAAAAAAGTATGGGCAATAAAAAACAAACAAAAAACAACCTCTTTCCCTCAAAAAAAAAAATACAAATAAAACCATAATACTATAAATGGACTAAAACAGACTGAATCTTGCTCCCAGAGCATTATGCACTGTTTTAAAACTGAAAGCCTTCAGGCTGTGCACACTGACTTCAAGTATCCACATACCTGACTGCATCCTATTGCCTTGCTTCTGCCCAACCTCACTTTTATGGCTCCTGACTGGCCTATTGTGAAGGCAGAAGATCAGATATGAGAAGGTTTAAGATTTAAAAAAAAGAAAAGAAAAGGAAAGAGACAGAAAGAGGGAGAGAGAAGAAAAGAGAGTGAAGGGAGGGAGGAAGAAAGGAAAGAAGGGAGGAAGAAAGGAAGGAAGGGAAAAGAAAAGAAAAAAGAGAAAGAAAGAAAGCAAAGAAGGAAGGAAGGAAGGAAGGAAGGAAGGAAGGAAGGAAGGAAGGAAGGAAGGAAGGAAGGAAGGAAGGAAGGAAGAAGGAAAGAAAGAGGGTAAGAGGGAAGGGAGAAAAATTTGCCTTCAAGTTCAACCACTTACAGGAGCCCGAAATAACATTTTATGTTGGGCTACTATCTTACAAATGTCTCTGTCAGAATTATATGATGGGATAATTTACATCATCCAAATTAAGGAATGCTTCAATATCATTTAAATGCACATAAAGGAAAACCAATTTCAATGTGCCCTTTACGTGTATTTCAAACTAGCAGATACCCAAACTTGCTGTCATATTACAGATTACAGAGACTATGGCATTTAAAGTTGTTCATTCAGAAAATTACAAATTGAAGCAGGAAATGAATAAATTACTACATTATCATCAAAAGGAAATTTTATACATGGAAACTATAAATGCTGGGAAAATACCAAAGCTTCAGGGCCAATTATTATTTTTTCCTTATTATGAATAAAAGGGAAGAGATTCTAACATGTAAGTTGGTTTCCCAGTATAAAATCAGCCAAAAAGGCAGAAAGAACAAATCAGAATAAAAATTCTCTGTTAGAACAATCTTTAATCTCTTCATTTTGGAATTGTGAAAAAGAAAAAAGTACACACCCAGCCGTACATTAGAGTGTATTTGCTACACACAGTACTATTTGCATTTTGCCTTATCCAGTCAGGCAATTTGTGCATATTTAATGTCCCTCTTCCATTTTCATGCCTATGAACAAGCAGTCACTCCCAGCACACACGGGAACAGGATGTCTTATGCATATACAATGTGTACCCAAAGACAAAAGTTTAGATGAAAACTTGGAAAACAAATATTCATCTCATTGTAATACAATTTGTGAATTTTTCAGCAGTTTCATGAAAAACTGAAAACTATTTCAGAAAAATAAATGAGCAATTTCACACAACTCTAGTTTGCTTTCTCTTGTTTCCTGTTTTGCTCTGTTATGCATGGTAGAGAATCTTATAAAAAAATGCCTTATATTACTGACCCGGCTCTTTTTGAAAGTGGTTTTGTCACCCTTCAAGTCCTTAAAGGATAATATGAAAGTGAAAATATGGAAGTGTTTGCATTGAGGAAAATGAAAGTTGAAAGGCACAAAGAATGGGGAACATAGAGATGTGGATACGGACAGACATTGAACATCTAATGAACATCTCAAAATGGAACTTCAATGAAAAGAAATAGTCCGCTTTAGTGGAAAAAGAAGAATATTAGAAAATAATTCTTAGAAGAAATGGAGAGGATTTAGGGTTACTAAAACATACAAAGGATTATAGCTTGTAAAATTCATAACCCAATTGGTGACGACATTACTTGATATAATATTTAACCTAACACTAAAATGAAAATATATAATGTCCTAATGAAATTTCCTGGTTCCAACACACAGGAACCAGGCTGGCATTGTCCCTCCGGTTCAGCGGAGTGGCCATGGCGCTCCTCCTTGGCGAACCTCACTCATTCAATGGTAAAATAAGCTTTAGCACATCTGAGAGAATTTTTCTCTTTCAAAAAACTGTCTTTAGATTTTTTCCCCTTTCTTTTCTTCTTTTCCTAAGAAGTGAGTAGTACAGTTTCCAGCGGGCTTGAAGTTAACTTTCGTTTCCTCCCTCGAAGATATGACCATTTCGAAAAAGGATTGCTGTAGATGAACCACGCCTATAAGGAAAATGTAAAAGGAGAACTTTTCATCTTTGGCCCATGCTTTGTTTCTTTTATAAATGATAATTCAGAGTATAGTAATTTATTGGTACTGAGATTCTATATTAAAATCCATGTGTATCAAGTCTGTCTCAAAGTAGTCATACACATAAGATGGTGTTGGTCCCTGAACTGGTAAAGAAAATCTCTAATCTGCCTCAGTAAAGGGAACAAAAATACTTGGATACTATCTCAAAGAAAGCTGCTCTTGCCTTCATCTTCAACTGCTACCTCCAGAGGAAAAAAAAATCAAATTCAAACCACTATATAGTAATAGGGGGAGACTAACATGGGAAATGTGTCTACAATGTCACATTCACAAAACTTTCTTAATTTTGGGATATGACATGAGCTATCTGCAATAGGCATAGTGACTGAATTGAAACTCTATCCTGGTAAATATGAATTTACTAGAATAAATTTTGCATGTGGGAATATTGATTTTCTCTGATGTTAACAATATTTTCACATTTGTTATTATTACATGAATGTACCACAGGAATTGCATCTACAAAACATGGATTTAAGAGAGAGAAGTGTTTCATCTGCAGTTTTAATAGTAAGAGTTGCAAACTATTGAGTGCTCACTATGTGTCATGCTCATGCTAAGCCTTTCATAAGTTTTAAATTAGGAATTCCCAAGACAGTACTATAAGATCTTATTATCATAATTTTCCATATTTAAAGATAGAGGCACAGAAAGGCTTACTGACTTGCACAGGACATAGAGCTAACAATGGCAGGCCTTGACACTAAACCCAGGCTGAGTGGAGCAGAATCAAGAGTTCAAATCCTGCTTTTCTGCTTTTAACACATTAGTCTTGTTTACAATTTGCTGAAGTTCTAGGAGTTAAAACAATTGTCTGAGTCATTGACTAGAATTTTGCTTTGACTTTAGTCAAGTTTGATAAGCCACGCTACATCCATCGACAAAGAACGTAAGAGACAATATTATTAAATACATCAATGGGACTCTACCTGTTTTACCACTTACATTATACCGTTTAAATTATTTTAAGTTATTATAAAACATTGGTTATGGCAAGAATGAAAGAAACATTTAGACACTATTATAAGATGTTTTGAGTGCAATGGATGCATTATATGGCTGTTTATAAAACCTTAATTATGTAATGACTCTTTCAAACCTATATCAAGCTCTTAGTTTTGTAGATACACACACAAAAAAATCTCTGTTTCCTTAGGTTTCAAATTTACAAGACACGTGATGAAGGGGCCTAATATTTTACAACTGTGCTGTCAAGAACCTCTTTAGATCACTATTTTATTCTTCAGCAAAGATCAATAGAAGTCACTTATTGTGCATTTTGTGGGCAGAAATAGAGAGGAGGTCATTGATGGGCATAATTCAAAATCACATACTGTGTGGGAAAGTATTTGGGAGTCACTGTAACAATGAAAGTGGCAGCCTGTAAAAGTTATTTAGATTCATTTGGGGAGGAGAATGGCAGAATTAGCCACTCCACAAGACTGGACTGTCTCTATAGACATTTTAATGGCTCTCTTTGATAAAAGTAAATTTGCACAGGATTTCAAAATGTTTGAGTGATTTAAGTAATTTAAGCATTTGCTTATAGGTACTATTAGTGCTTTCTACAATCTTGAGAATGCAGTAAAATTTGCTGAGCAACAGTATTTGGATGTTTTAGAGAAGACAGGAGAGAAACAATATTTTAAAATGCCATAAACAGTGATCATTGAGAGGTGGAATTAATTCACTGTAGAAAGCATGGTCCCTGCATTCAAAATGCTTTTATAATGATCCTTTCAATTTCTTCCTCCAAAACACATTCCATGTGCTTAATCAAAGTTTGTGGTTCATCCTTAGGCAATAAGTTACTTAAAATTATTATCACATATGATCACATAGTAGGCACAAAAACATAGTATAGGCATAGTATAGTCACATAGTAGGCACAAAAACGCATAAATCTGATACATAGCAGTCACAAAAAAAGATTTATGTTGAATTAAATGAATCGCTATACATATTTATATGATGTGATATAATTAATTTTTATTGACTCCTGCTATTTGTAAGGCAAAATGTTGATACCTTGTAAATATTGTATGTGAGGTAGGTGTTATTATTCCGGCTATACAAATAATAAATCCCAGGATCATATTTTCCATGTTTACTAAAAGAAAGTCTTCCTTACCTACATTTTGCCTTGTTTAATTCTGACAAAATTTCTTTTTGGCATTCAGCTTGTTTGTTTATTCTCCCTCACTTTGTAAAGATCCATTTGTTTATGTTTATTTGTATTTTATATGGACATGAAAGAATATTTAGTGTTTATTGGTATGTAATCTTAATGATAATATATGCTCTCTACAAACCGTTAAGACATTTTAAAACAAATTGGCATACAGAAAAGTGTCAGATAATTTAGTTTGCTACCTAGTGGAGATTAGGTAGCTCAAAGACACAAGAGTGGCAGGCAACTAATTAAAGTAGAAAACAGCTAATATAAGACTTTCAAGCCCTTAATACACCAAAGAGAAAGCATGACACTATAAAATAGATAGAGCATAAACAGCTATTTGCAGATTTCATGCAAAGTAAAAATGAAACACAAGGAGACCCATCAGTGAGCTACATTGCAGAAGAAAACACTGTTAGAGAAGATGGTTGAGCTCTCTTGACTGGAGTGTTAGGTTGCAGCAAAGCTCCATGGGAATTCATGGCGAAACAGCTGTCGCCTGCAGACAGAAATGCAAAAACATGGAGTGGACATTTGCTCATAACAGAAATCCAACAGTGCATTGTCACAATAGTACCACTGGTACCAGAATGACTCCAAGGTCATCCATATGTTCTGGAAATCAGGGGGAAAAAAAAGTAAAGTTAATTGCCCTCTTTAGGTAACTACAAGACTCAGACAATTTAAAAAAATTACCCTACTATTTCCAACTACCACGTAAAGTGTAACCAAGTGCTGCTGGTAGACAACTAGTATGATTTATTTTTCTGAGTGTAATTTAATACTCAGAATGGTGAAGTTATAGGAGGAAGTAGATAAATGATCAAATAGGGGTTGACCCATGGTATCCTTATTAATTGTCTGTGTACTTTGACAACTACTGACACGAGGCATCAATTTCATGTTTGTTGTTATTTTTAGAACATCTAGCATGTAGAGATTCAGAAGAGAAAAGTAAACCTTGAAAAACTTTGAGACCTGGGGAGTTTTCTCATTCCTAAATATTTTGCTCACTCTTGTAGTAAACAGGATTAAAAAAAAAAAAATAAAATGAAAAGAAAGCTCCCCTGTCTCAAAACAAATTTCTTTTTCAAGGCATTATTAATACCTTAGAATTTGTTAAAAAGACTAATCTCTTAAAATAGTATATATATATTGAATGACTTCAAAGTCATTTATAGTCCCTTTTGTTATTTTTTTCTCTCTGTGTATATAAACACATCATGGTAGGCTGAATGGAACCAAAGATAACCAGATCCTAATCTCTGGAGTTTGTGAATCTTACATTATATTGCAAAAAATACTTTACCCATATGATTAAGTTAAGAATATTGAGACAGGGGGATTATCCTGGATAATTTTCCTGCTGGGTCTGAAATGTAGCCACAATTGTCCTTGTAAGAGGGAGATTCTGTTATAACAGAGAGAAGGTGATATGATGACCTCAGCAGAGAGGAAGATTTGAAATACTACTCTGTGGGCTTTGAAGATGGAGGAAAGGGACATGTATCAAAGACTGCAGATATAGAAGCTGACAAAGGCAAAGAGAATATATTCTGACACCACAGTCTTAGACTAGTACAACTGATTTCAGACTTCAGGAACTGTCAGAGAATAAATTTGCATTGCTTTAAGCCACTAAGTGTGTGGTAACTTGTTATAGCAACCATAGGAAACTAATACAGCACACATTAATATTCTTAAGATATTTAGAAATTGTCTAAAAAGATTGGCCTAAATTAAGATAATATACAACAATAATTTTCAAATATTAGTGTGTATAAGAATGATCTTGGGAGTTTGTAAAAAATCAGATTCCTGACCTTCTCTTTGATGAATCTGATACAATTGAACTGAAGAGAACCCAGGAGCCTGTACTCCAGCAATCCCTTACAGGTGATATTCAGAACAAACATCAAAATGCACTGACTCTGACACACACCAAGACAACATAAGCAGGACTTACTGTAGCTCCTAGGTTGGATTATTCGTTTTAATGATTAAACTGCACTTTGTCAGCTAAAAGGCTAGTTGGAGAAAGTCTCTTCCTCCTCTGCCTCTCCTTCCTTCTCTTATTCTCTTACTTCCCTGTGTTTCTACTCCCTGAGATCTGGTAAAGTCTAGTGATATATTTATAAAATTGTAGATACATCACAATCAGTAACTTTATCAATATTGCTAGAAACTTATTTAAAGTTAAAAGATACACAAAATATTTGTTTTCCGTCATATATGTGAATTTCCCTTATGGGAAGAGTATAAATATTTTGGCCCCATGTGCTTGAAATGGGGATTTTGAGAAAAATGCACATTTAGCTATGCTGAATGGAACTATATAAATACCACTGTTTTTGAACTTAAATTTATCTCTGAATCACTACTTTACCACTTGTATCTGTATGTAATTGATTATATGACACACAAATGCTCATATTTTTATACTTATTTTTTATTGTGAAAAAACCCATATAACATAAAATTTACCATCTTCACCATTTTTAAACATGCAGTTTAATAGTGTTAAGTATATTCATGTTGTTATGAAACAGATCTCCAGAACTGTTTTATCTTGCAAATCTGAATCCCATTAAACAACAACTCTCTTTTTCCCCCAACCCCAGCCTCTTGTAACCACCATTCTATTTTGTTTCTATAAATTTGACTACTTTATGCCTCATTTAAGGAGAATCATACAGTATTTATCTTTTTGTGATTGGCTTATTTGACTTAACATAATATTCTCGAGGTTCATCCATGTAGTATCATGTACAAGATTTCCTTCCTTTCCTAAGGCTCAATAATGTTTTATTTTATGTATATACCATATTTTCTTTATCCATTCATTCTTCCATAGGCATTTGGTTTGCTTCTACTGCATGGCTATTGTGAATATGAATATGATGGGGAGGTACAAATATTTTTTAAGACTCTCTTTTCAATTCTTTTGAGTATAGACTCAGTGGGATTACTGGATCATATGGTCATTTTCTTTCTTTTTTTTATAGTAGTTATTCTAATGGGCATGAGCTGATATCTCATTGTGGGTTTGATTTACATTACTCTGAGACTTAGTATTGTTGTGTACCTTTTTATATTCCTTTTGGCCATTTGTATATCATCTTTGGAGAAATGTCTATTCAAGTCATTTGCCATTTTTTAATCAGGTCATGTGATTTGTTTTTGTTCTTGAGTTGTACGAATTCTTTATGATGATTTGCAAATATTTTCTCCCATTTCATAGTTTCAAAGTTTTTAAGTTTGAGTAGCCAATTTGTCTGCTTGCTTTTGTTGCCTGTGCTTTTGATGTCATAGCCAAAAAATTATTGCCAAGTCCAATGTCATGAAACTGTTTTTCTGTGTTTTTTTCTTATGGTTTTAGTTTTAGATCTTACATTTGGGGTCTTAATCCATCTTGACTTAATTTTTGTATGTTGTGTAAGGAGGTTTATTATGAAGAATTAGCTCATGTGACTATGGAAGATGAGAAGTCCCACCATCTGCCATCTGTAAGCTGGAGAACCAGGAGAACTGGTGGTGTAATTCCAGTCTAAGTCTGAAGACTGAGATCCAGGGGAACTAACGGTAAAAATTTTAGTCTAAGGGCAGGAGAAGAGCAATGTCCCAGCTCAAGCAAGCAAGCAGGCAGGGGGAAAATCATCCTTTTATTTATTTATTTTTTGGGTTCTATTTAGGCCTTCAGCGGATTGGATAATGCCCACGCACACTGAGAACAATCTACTGAGCCTACCAATTCAATTATTAATCTCATCTAGAAATACCCCCATAGACACATCCAGAAATAACAGGTAATCTGGGCACTTTGTGACCTAGTCAAGCTGACACATAAAATTAACCATCACAATAAGAGTCCCACTTCATTCTTTTTCATGTGGATATCCAGTTTTCCTGCCAGCATTTGTTGAAGAGGCTGTCCTTTCCCCATTGAGTGGCCTTGGCACTTTTGTTGGAGATCATATGACCATATACATGAGGATTAATTTCTGTGCTTTCTGTTCTATTCTATTGGTCTTTTTGACTATCTTAATGTCAGTACCACAATGTTGTGATTACTGTAGTTTTGTAATATGTTTTGAACTCGGGAAATGTGAGTCTTCCATTTGTGTTCTTTTTTCTTTTTTAAAAAATTGTTTGGCTATAATAGCCAATGGGGGTCCTCTGAGATACTATATTAATTTTAAGATGAATTTTTCTATTTCTGTAAAAAATGCTATTGGAACTTTGACAGAAGTTGCATTGAATATGGAGATTGCTTTGGGTAGTATAGACATCATAACAATATTAAATTTTAATGTGTCTATGTATTGGTCTTTTTGGATTTATTGTAGTGTGTGTCATTTGAGCTTCATGTCCATTATTAAATAATAGGTACTCTCAACAATTAGAAATGCTGAGAACCTAGATATTCAGTAAGGCTTCAGATGGAACTGCAGGACTTTCCACTATCCTCCATTTGAAATAAAGGTATTCCTGCACAAAACCCTAGAAATGCAGGCTCCATGCATGGATAATCTGAGTCTTAGAAATGTGTTATTTATAATTCTTTTTATACATTTCTTTCTTCCTTCAGTATATTCTATCAGGAAGAAGGGTTAGGCTCTCTAATAGTTCCCATGGCCACTCTTAATAGTTCACAGAACAATCAAGAACTGGGCACTGAATCTCTGTAAAGGATGAGAATTCACTTTATTGAATAAAATTGCAATTAAATATTTTATTGGATGAGCTAGGTTCTATATGATGATTAGTTCAAAATATGACAATTTGGTAAACCAAATTATTCAGTTGATGAAGTCAGGGAAAGATGTGAGATTAATTCCACAACTGAAATTACAGTTCAGAGCAGGTTAAATGTTATCTCTATAAATAAAGTAAAACCAAGGAATTATGTACAATCTTAACTTTGAGTATGAAAAATAGCTTACACAATGATTTTGGCTAAGTCTAATTACAACCAATTCTGTGTGGCATATTTTATAATATAATCACTAAAAATATTTTTCTTCTAATTATAATTATTTAGAAATGGAAATAATAATTATTTTCTTAAATGAAGCTGTTTTGTGAACATTGTATTTGTAGTATTTTATAACCTTATAACCTAAATTAATATGAAACATATTATTCTAACTCCCAAAATAATGTTTAATATTCTTTAAATGAAGGTTGTTTAGATAAAATAAACCTAACTCAAAAATATTAATGTGCATACATCCTTTCACATATCTATTAGATAGTAGAATTATTGGCAAGTAGTAACAGAGCTGCCTCTGAGATTGACCTATACGTGCTTGTGATCCCTGTAGATCATTTTAATGGTCCTTTCTTCATTGACAGTGTCACTCTTTTCCTAGCTCTTAAGTTCACTACCTTGAAATGATGTTTGGTTTTTCTCTTTTTTTTCTCTGTATGGTCAATAATTTGTCATTCAATAAATGACCAATTTTTATTTAAAATGTCTCCAGTATTTGTTCCTTATTTCTCTTTCAACTGTCACTATTCAGGCCCAGGCTTACATACTGAATTACTGGAATAGCTTCTTGATTAGTTTTCCTCTCCATCCTTCCCCTCTCATTATTTCTGTAGCCAATGACACAGTAACATTTCTAAATTACTATTTTCATCATGCTACTTCTCAGCGTAAAAACTTTCTATGGTTGCCCTTGTGGGATAAATTCAAATTCCTCAGCCTGGCATGAAATCTCCTCCACCAGCTGACCCTGTTTGCTCCTTCAACAAATATTTATTGAGAGTTGACTGTGTTTAGCATTCTCAGTCTCTTATAACTCCAAATACTCTAAAGGATGCCACTTTCTTGTTGGATATTTGTGCAAATATTCAAGATAAGTTAAATAACAGAGCCAGATAGCAATTTAAAGGTTTTCATAAGACAATGTGTTGTTTGTGTGCATGCTTGTATGTAAATATATTTGATGAATATTATATATTGAGCGCCAATAATGATATAATTTTATATTGCATTGTAGTTTTATAGTTTATAATGCATATATAGATATGTTTTCTTATAATCCACCTGAACAATAATTAGAAATAGAGACAAATTGGTGTAAAAAATAGGAGCTGTGCAAAATTAAAAAACAACAACAACAACTTTGTGCTACAATCTTGAGAGATGGATCTGACCCCAAATATGTCAGATTTATGGGTCATTATTTTGTCCACTGATGCAAACATTATGAGTGTTTCAATTGCTACAACTATAAATGTTACATTATATATGCAACACATTACACATTTCCTCTTTCTGAGCACATGGGATGTCTGTAGGAGAGTCAGATAAAATTTATAGATGAATTTTAAGATGAGAAACCTAAGGCAAAGTAAGGATAAATAGCCCAAGTATGAGTAGCATTGTTAGAAGCATATTACTTGGGATGCATCATGCAGCTGAGATAACTGAGATGTGAGTGAAGGAGCCTCATTATCAATGATCTTCCTGGAAGGTGCTTCCCAAGCATGGCTGGCTGCTGCTCATCTTTCGTATCTCAGAGATTACCCTGAACACTCTATTGCTAGCTACTTTCTTACTCACCACCACTATAACCCTTCTAACTTTTTCACTCTTTATTTTCAGGGTAGCTTTCTTATTTTCTTATTGCTTTTCTCTTTTTACTAAGAGCTAATGTTTTTGAGGAAAGAGACCTTCTTGGCTTTGCTTATTTTGTTTCCCCTAACACAGTGTCTGGTAAGTAATATAGTCTCAATAAATATAGTTTAATTGAATGGATAAATAAATGAACAAATTAATGCACTACTTTTGGAGAAGTTACAAGTACTTTTAAGTTTTAAGCTCTGTAGTTCTACGAATTGGAAGGAATTGAGCATATCCTTGACATGCATTGAGGTTTTCTCTTCATAGATGTCAGGCTAAGTGCAGAGGTTGCACATACTTTATCACACAAAAGCATTTAAGTTAGTAGATATCTTTAGAGTTCTGGAAGCAAGAAGCTTCTATTGCATAATAAACACTTTGGAAAGGTGAAATTATTATCCTTATTTTACCAACGGACAAAACAGAGGCTTAGAGAATTTCAGTGGAGGGTTGTTTGAGGCCAGCAGTTTGAAGCAAACCTGAGTAAGAGTGAGAACCCCATCTCTACAAAAAATAGAATAGAAAAATTAGCCAGGTGTGGTGGTGCACACATGTAGCCTCAGCCTGTGGTTCACAATCCCCAGACCATGGACCAATGGTGGTCTGCTGGCCTGTTAGGGACCAGGCCACAGAGCTTCCTTTGGCCATGGAAAAATTGTCTTCTGTGAAACTCAAGAAGGGGAGCAGTGGGATGTGCAGCAGGAGGTTAGTAGTGGGCAGAGAGCAAAGCTTCATGTGTATTTACAGCCACTCCTCTCCCCATCACTGGCATCACCACCACCTGAGGTCTGCCCTCCCTTCCCCACCCCCATCTGTAGAAAAATTGTCTCCCATGAAACCAGTCCCTGGCACCAAAAAGGTTGGGGACCCCTGGAACCAACTACTCAGGAGTCTGAGACAGGAGGATCACTTGAGCTCAGGAGTTTTGGAGGTTGCAGTGAGCTATGATGAGGCCCTTGCACTCTAGCCCCAGCAATAGAGGGAGATCCCATCTCCAAAAAAATATTATATACATACAGATATTCTTCATACTAAAAAAATGAATATGCTTCCATGTCATAAAATGATCCATAGTGCAAAAATATATTCACGGTATATGTTCTTGAATCATATATTTAAGTTGTTGACAGTATGCACAAAACAGTACTGATATCAAACAACATTATAATGAATCACAGATTTACAAGAGTTCTTATTTCAAAGAAATTTCAGAAGACATCTCATTAACAGTGAATGTGATACTTCAACCTTTGCTACAACTTATTTATACTCCCAAATGTGTTCTCTGTTCTCAAAAATATAGAGAAATGAAAAGGTGCTCAACTTCTTCATAATTGTCATGTGTTCACTTAGATTTCTGGCGTTCTTGTGGAGAGTTGACATTTTGTGCCTGTGTTGACTAGAGCTCACACAAGTTGCAAATGTAAATGAGAACATCTCATGACCAAATTCAACACAGCTTGCTTGTTTCATCCTTCAAATGAAAAAGCAATTAGCCATTCAAACCTGTGCTTTTGGCAG
>CAUYRT010103867.1:0-48684 GCA_963574885.1 Lepilemur ruficaudatus
TCCCAAAATATATTACCACTCAAGTTGACTTATCTTGTTACATTCAAAAACCTACTCTGTCAAAGTAGTCCAGAGAGTACATACATAGTGCTCCAACTGTATCTACGTACAACCAACACTCCATTTTAAGTGTACAATTAAAAGATTTTCAGTGGATTTACCGAGGTGTACAGTTAATCACATGAATCAGTTTTTGAGGAATTCAAAATTTTTATATTTATAACAATATTTTTCTTGGTTCACAAAGGAACAATTTTAAACATTTAAAATATAGAAACACTTTTATTTATTCAATTCCAGTTAAAATTTAATATTTATAAATGTTACTACTAAATGGTGAGTTCCTTGAAAATAATGAAAACTATGTTTTTCTTTTTATCTTTGTGCCCTGATTATATTGTTGAGCTACCCGGTGTCAAGGTGGTCAACTAGGAAAATGAACCTAACTGAAAATAACACTCTAGACTTTATTCTACGACCAAGAGGCAGAGACAGGCACTGGCTCCCCTGTCTTTTATTTGTCCCTGTGGAGAAGCCCTTGGAAGGGGTCAGGTGATGTTAGGCAGGTGGAAGGAATTATCTTACTCCTTGGAGAGTCCTCAACAAAAGTCTCCTGTCATTTAATGCACCCAGGGGATTGTGAAGACGGAGAACTGGGAATAGCTAAGAGTAGAAAAGTACTGAGTTCCTTGATGAAGAGGTCTTCAAAGGAGGTGTCTGGGCTGAAAATGTGAATATACCTTGAGCATGGTCGGTCAGAGGGGGCCTGAGGCTTCGACGGTCGCCGCTCCCACCCCCGCCCCAGCCCACCCCAAGACACTGTAATGTGTTGTCTGTGCACCAAGCCTGGCATGGAGGGGGAGGCTTTTCCCAGGAGGCCTGCTGGGTAAAGCTTTGTTATTGTTTATGATCGAGCCAGAAAGATCACATTTAGAATTTTGGCCTAGAGCTGGACTCCTCATATACAGCAGAATACTCATATATGTATGATTAACTGAATAACCTCAAATCAAAATCATAGTAGCTGTTATCCTCATGAGAGATGCATATAAATTAGTGCGGGGGAACACGGCTAACCTTTCAAGCATTATGACTGTGTAAAGCTATAGACTGCAAGTATGTTTATCAAACAGTTAAGAATATTTCCATTAGAAATAATATTTGTAAAGAACACATGGGCTTTCAATAAAAATGAATTAATAATAAAACTCATACAATGATACATGAAGATACATAAATACATTAAAAAATGGCCAATATAATTTGATCTATTTCTTTGGATAATTTTTAAAGAGTACAGCATATTGATTTCCATTCTGAATATTAAAAAAAATTCATAAGAAGTAATAAATTAATATCCTCAAATAGACTCTATTTTTAATTTTACTGTAAACTATCATTTAAACAAAGATTATTTGCAAAGACAGATTGACTTATTTACTTCAAAATAGACTCAAGTGAAACACGGAGGGCTTGGCACAGATACCAAAATTAAATTTGTTTGGATCTTGTTTGTGCAATCATTTAGCTCAGCATCAGTAGATACTGATAACAGTCATTTGTTAGGTAATTCACAATAGCATTCTCTACCAAGCATTTCCTTCCAGATACACGAATATTTTTGTGTGCATTTTTAAGGAAAACTGAAAATAAAGCTTAATAACAAATGGTATGCACATTTGAATTATGTTAAATTATGCATGTGAATATAAACTGTGTCTAATGATTCTTTAATTAAATTTCTTTGGTACGATATATTAGTATATAATCTCTTGTCATCAAGACAAACAAGGCTCTGAAATGAATTAGTTATTATTGTATTTATATCTTTAACTTAAAAACGCCTATGAATCTGCATGTCTTATAAAATTTACCCTCACAGCATTAAAACACATTATAAACTATGATAGTCAGAACATGTTCATATTAGAAAGGTGACAGGTAGAAGATCACCAGAATAGAAATCAGCAACTACTCAACACTTGTTTGAGGAGGCTCATGGTCAGTTACAAATTTCTCACAACAAGGAGGCTTAACAGAGTATGAATTACAAGAGTACGTGACAGCACAGTCCTCACAGAGATGAATGCCTGGCACTTTAATAATCACATCTGTGTACTCTCCACGTTCTCTGAAATTATGACACTTTCAGCCATAATGTCTTCCAATTCATAAATCCTGCTCAGGTATAGTGGTATTTACAAAGAACCTCATTAGAGCAAAGGAATTGTGCCAACCGCAATTTGCACATCTTCCCTAAACTATTATATTTCATTGGAAAGATCTCCAGAAACCAGAAATATTATATTTTAATATGAAGAAAATGTTCCCCGCCCCCAGTGGGCCAGTTGCATTATTTTCCTACACTTTGTAAGCTATCAAGAAGAAATATTGTTTGTAATTAGAATACAATACAAATGGCATAAGGAGAGGCCACAGTGAAACCATTAATTTTTATTGAATAAAACTGATCTAGCACAACAGATTAAAAAAAGAGCAGGATGAGTGAAAACTCAATTTACCACAAATGGTTGAAATTTCAAGATCTTATTGTAAGAGAAATAAAGATGGGAGGAGGCAAGGTGTCTATCTTTCAAAGTTTAGCATTGATCAGTGAGGTGTAAGATCAAAGAAGGAAGGGAGGGAAGGAGAGAGAGAAAGAGAGGCAGAATGAAAACGGAAACATGATAAGCAAAACTTTGTCAGAGAAAAACAATGACAAAATGTGCACTTAAGTTTCACTCAAAGGGGTGGTAAAAAAACGTTAAACAAGTTTTCATTTTAGGCATAGAAACAAGTTGAAAACAAATTATGAGAGAATGATGATAAATTTAAAACAAAAATACTAGAATAAAATCACACCAAACTGTGGAAAGTGAAGCTATATATTAAAAAACATGAAGGTCAAGAAAATGGTCAAAGTGAGCAAAAAAAAAAAAAAAAAAAAACTAGACAAGGAGTATATATAGTATATTCCCAGGACTTATAAAAATGGAGAAATAAATTTAATTTTTAAAAATTCCAATCTATCTGATCTTCTTATGCCTCAAATTAATACTCTTTAAAAACTTCTCCACTTATCTTATAAAACATCAACTTCTAGACATAAAGTTGATCTGACCCACACGCTACCTTATATTCACGCTTATTTTCCTTACAAAATATGTTAAAATATTTGCTGATAACAAAATACCATGTTGCTTCTGATTATTTTTGCCCTTTTGCTGACAATATTCTTTCCATGTTATATTACTTAATCATCTTTCACCACTCAGTCACATGGATGTATCTATCAGATTTCTGCTTCATTTATCCACTTATGCATCTTTTCTCTTGAGTGGACAATAAACCACTGGACAGATAGAATTAGGTTTTATTCATCTCTACATACTCTACTCAGAAATTAGCATAAGTACCTGGCAAAAAATATTTATTCAACAAACTTTTGTTGGTGTGTCACGAGTGAACTGGAAGAAAGAAAGAAGGGAGGGAAAAATGAAAAAACAAACAAACAAAAAAGATGTCGTATAAATGTATGGCCAAATCTATTGCCTAATTGGTGACTTTTTTAGAACAGTCTGTCTACACATTCAGAGGAAAAATAAAAATTATTGGCAACGTAATAGCTTTTAAATAATTATATTAAAAGAACTCAAGGAAAATCTCAGAAACTAGAGAATCTTGACACATGCAGAACACTATTTTATAAAATTTTAGCAGCAATCTTGCTGACAATTTAAAGGGTGATAGAAGGAAGACAGCAAAGAGTAGCAGATTACGGAACAGAAGGTAAATGGAGGCACCTGTAAGGATAGTAAGTACTCCGTTGGGCTGAGAGCTCGATTTAGACATACCCACCCCGAAGCCCAAAATCTTTCTCAAATTCCATCTGCCTCTCAAAACTTTTATATGTGAAATTAGTATATATCAATTATTTTAACAATTTGTCATTCAACAGATGAGTCAGGAAGGAAGTTAAAGTGACCAGGCAAGACTGTCCAATAACTACATAGATCCCTAAGGTAGATACTAGGTGCAGAAATCCTCCTCAGAAAATACGTATTAAAATTGGTGAACATGTAGTTTGCCAGTTAAAACTGAACAAAACATTATGGATTTACCGACACTCTCAATCCATGGCGTATTCAGATATTAACATGTTTGTAATAATGAAGAATTAATGAAAACCGTTTTGAAAATTAAGCCACACCAAGGAAGCTGGAACATAAAATTAATATGTGGGTCAATAAACAGCAAAATACAAGGGAGATAATACTACTGAAGAGATCAGTGTGGAGACGGGGAAAGTAAAGCTTCTTGGCACACTCTTTGATGGGGAAGGAATGGTGAAAAATAAATTTGAAGTACACATGATAGGTATTTGACATTTTTCATTAGGCTAACAAGGTCAGGCTGAACAAGCAGTCTCTTCTGAGTGAATTTTCTTTTCCATTATTTATGTACGGATTCCACTACCAACATACTGTTCTACTGATGGAAACCATTTACGTTCTTAGGGAACAGTATGCTAACTACCCAAGTGATGAATTACCCACCTGTCAAGAAAGAAAGGAGGACACAGGTAATCAATGCAGTTGGTCATCGGGGGGCAAAGTTACAATCTTCACTTAGAAACTGTGGGAAATAAAATCATGATTTTCTAAAACTCTTCTTTAGAATTAACACTGGGAACCTCATGAAAATGATGCGTTAAAGAAGACAGCATGATTTAATATAAAAGCTGTGATCTCAAAAACTGTATTATGCAAAGATACATGGGGGCAGTGCCTTTATTATTATAGCAGACAATAATAAATAACAAATAAATTATATTTCAGAGGCTTTTTGAGATACTAGGACTTGAGGAAATCTGAGTATTCATAGAAAATGCCTCACATAATAAGCAGTCTGTTATCGTCTGGACTTTCTTTCTGCATGGGACACAGCCTGCAAATTCACTCCCATTTTCCTCCCTCACCTGTCTAATGCAGGGTCATTTTCTGGGCCTTGGGTCAAATGCTATTTAAAGCAGGATTTATCTGAACCCCCAGAGTTGGCTAAATTGCCATCTTCTATACACCACTTGCAACCTGTAGTTTTTCTTCCTACCACTGAATCACAATTTATAGATTTATACCTCTTGTTTATTAGTGGTGGTCTCCTCATTGACCTATAATAGCTATGACGCCAGAGATGGTGTCTGTGTCTGATCCTCATGTGTATCATGCCAGACACACATTGAATACTTAACAAGCAATCATTGAAATGATGAATAAATACATGACTGTACATTTTAAAATTTTGTAAATATAAAATAAAATTATGAGGCCAGGTGCAGTGGCTCATGCCTGTATAATAATAGCACTCTGGGAGGCCAAGAGGGGACGATTGCTTGAAGCCAGGAGTTCTAGACCAGCCTGAGCACAGGTGAGACCCTGTCTCTACAAAAAATAGGAAAATTAGCCAGGCGTGATGGCTCTTACCTGTAGTCCCAGCTACTTGGGAGGCTGAGACAGGAGGAGCGCTTGAGCCTAGGAGTCGGAGGTTGCAGTGAGCCGTGATGGTACCACTGCACTCTAGCCCACGCCACAGAGCAAGACCCTGTGTCAAAAATAAAACAAAACAAAACAAAATAAAATTGTGGACTCAGCACATAAAATGTCTTAAAATGGAATGAAGTTAAATTGTGAGAAGAATGAAATAAAAAATTGTTATCTAGAAATTTAAAACATTGTTACGGCTTTTCATGCTACTTTAATTAGTAGTTAGATCTTTACTTACCAAGACAGTAAAAATAATCATGAAAATTAACTTGATTCAATGTGATAAAAAATATGATATAGCAATCAAACTGGAGTAGGCCAGTAATCGCAAAGAGTTATTTAAACCTAGGTGCAGAGCTTCCTTAAAAACACACACAGTTTTTTTAAGCATGAAGTTCCTTTGGTATCTATTTCTGTAATATTTATGTTACCAATAATAAAATGTTGCTTCAAGATGAATATATTAAACTCTGCATTAATTGTCTTATATTACATATTTTCTTGTTCTCACATCTCATGGATTTAAGAAGTACATGGATTGAATTATCTAGCATTTTCTGAATCAGATATAACAATGTAACATATTAGTACTAATATTCCAATGTAGTTTTTAAGGAGAAAAGTGCTATTTCACCGTATTTCCATGGTGGATTCATTCTTTTATATACATGTTGATTTGACTTGATTAGTTCCTTGAGCGATGCCTTTATTTACCCATTATTTATTGAGTATTCTCTATGTCACACACTGTGTGGGACACCAAGAATGCATGACAGGACACTGTTTACTTGTAGTTGGATGGATGGTTGTAAGGACCTCCTTAAGAAATCTTTTATGTTGAAGCCTAAAGAATGAAAAGGAGAAATCAGGCCTAATCTTTTACATAGTGGTTAGGAATTTTGGTAGTTACCTACATTGAATATAGCAAGCAGAGAAATCAACATGATTTTATTTTTGGTCTATAAATATGTCTTAGGGAAAAATAAAGTTTAAGGAGAAACTATGGGTGACAGGGGAAGAAACTGTTGGAAAGCTCTGGAAGTTGCACAGTCAAAATATAACGCTAATTGGAAGGAAGACGCTGTGAAAGAAAGGACAGCAGGTACAACATCACTGAAGTGATCCGTAGGTGAAGCAGCAGGTGATGGCGGTGGAAGTTCATTTACTCAGTATTTTTTATAAAGCACTTACGAAAATGCACGGTATACGTCTTGTCTTTAGGATGACATGCAAAAACAAGAGAATGCCTGCCCTTGGTAAGATTATACTCTATTAGGCAGAGACAGATAATAAACATGTGCACATAACTAGATAATATAATTTCACATATTTATAACTTCTACAAAGATTAAGTAGGAAATTAAAATGGAATGTGACATAGAACTAGAGAATAAACACTGGCAGAATATTTTAGATATTGTAGTTAGATGAGGCCTCCCTCAGAGGAAAACAATTTGATGAATTTGAACAATGCTGCTGCTGAAAATAATAGAATATGTGGATTTTATCTGACAATTTACTTGCTAATGACAATAAGCTAGCATATCCACCCAGTTATTTCAATCTCTAGTGATAATTCTGCCAAAAAGACTGGATGGTTTTGTTACTCTGGACATTCCTGAATGAACACTGTCAAATTCTTTGCATCTCAGGGACAAAAAATTTTAGGGCAAAAATGGTTTCTAATTCTGCCTCCAAAAATAGCTATCAGAATTTGATTTAGAATATCTGTTCCTTGTACAGCCTAGCAAAAATTTTTAAATGTGGTCGGGCCTTGAAGTAGATAATATTGTTCTCAGCACACTTACATTGACAAATTCATAACTCACTCTAAAATACCCTGAGTCAAGCATGTGAATACAGAAAGGGCTCACCAATGCAACCCTCTGCTGTCATCATCCCTGCTGCTCCCCTTCTCACTTGGTATACTTTACACTCTCCATTTTCATCAAATGGAAATGAACTAGATTAAACAGATTTATCAATCTAAAGGATACCTCATAGTAGTCAAGAGCAATGTTTTCATTTTCTAGCTTACATTTAAAACACAAATGGAGTAAATTACTGGATAAACATATAAAAAGTGTTCCATATTTTGTGGGATGGCTTTAAAAGCTTTTTGGAAATAAATATCAATATTGTGTAAGCCTTTCCACACACTGGAGTACAATTTCTATTTGGGAACTTCAGGGAATTGATTCATAGAAGTGGAAGAACAGCGAGTAAAGTGGAGAGCTAAATAAATTATACACAAATAGGAGAGAAGCCAGTGCAGATGTGAAATAGCGTTGCCATTCAGATTCAGTGGTTTCTTTATCAGAGTGCGTAAATCGCACCTCTAATAGCTTGACTGTGCACCAGAGTCACTTTAGGCCATCCATGCTCTGAAGCTGGGAAATTTGTTTAAAACTGTTTAAGACTTAAGATGCATAAAGAACACCTTAAGTTCAAGTCAAGGAGACAGTCAGAGAAACTGATCAAATATGCAGTTTTCCAGCTTATTATTCCAGCTGCTGGCACCTGGAGGGTTATCAATGTAAATTAAAATACTTACAGGCTAGATGTCCAACACTGTAGGTGCTCATACAGCATTGTCATCAAGTCTCGTTTCACTCTTCCTTTGAATGAAGTGATTGATTGACTGCCAACAGCTTGTATGACTCTGCGCTGCCCGAGATCCTCCTCTGCTCTGCACACTCCGCACTGAGTTTGCATCATTGACTTTCTGCCAGCCACTTTGCTGCCAGGACACAGAATGACATTTAATGATCTTTCAACATGACGATGTCACATTCATCACTCTTTATCACTTGAGACAGACCTAAATTCAAATGCAAACACGAAATGGAGACTGACTTCAATCCAAACTCTGATACACTTTTGAATTGGCATCTATCAACACAAGTTGATGACACACACGGAGGAGAAAATAACCTGTTGCTTGCAGAACAATTAAAAATACCAGTTCTGAGATCATCCTGTGAAATCAAAGGTATTTTAATCTTATGAGGAAATTCTTCTTATAAAGGGTTTTGAGGTGGAAATTATATTTTCCCAACTGTCACATCAACTAATATCAAACAAATATCTACATGAACTTGGAGAAGATAATTTACTCTTGATGTACTATCCTGCTTTATAAGACAAGTACCATAATACCCACACATGCTCTTTATAGAGTACTTGAGGGGAGAGAAAGTTACAACACTCATTTAGAAGAAAATAAAAATCAGTATAATTACATAAAATTGTTCAAAGCTTTTTCTTCCTCAGAATCACCTCAACTTGCCAAAGGCACTATTCTACCCTATTTTTCCCCCCTAAACCAAACATCTTCCTTATACCTGCACTCTCCCAATACCACAGACACAAGCCTACATCTGTGTAGTGGAATCTCACTGAAGTTTAGGGATATTAGAGTATTGGCAAAGTATTCCAACACCGTTTAACAAATAGTTGTTAAAATGTACACCAATAAAGGTAAGAAATGTATGCAAGGAATTCTGGTTTTTGGAACTCCCTCAGTCATTCTCAATAGCTTAAACTGAAAGTAATGCTTCACTTCATTTTTAGAAACTAATAGATGCTTTTGAAAAAAGTTTTTAATTAGGAAAACTTTGCCATTAAACCACTAATTTTTTTTGCTTTGCAGTTAAACCTAAAACAGGAAGAAAAAAACACAAAATAACTCTTCAATACATAATGTTGATACTAACCAAAACTTCATGAGATGATTAGGGACTGATCTGTGCACTTCCATATCCACAGAGCTGATGTTTGATAAATGATTGTAGAATTAAATTAAATAGATGTATTATAAGCTTTATCGATTTCACAAGGAAGTTTGCCAGGTTTTCTTATATGTCACAATAAAAAGAATACCACTTTGCTATTATACTAAAAGCTTACTAAATTATTTCTCTAAAATAAGTTCTTCTTTGATCTAATCTCCCATTACTTCAAACCCAAGGCAACTTTTACATTCTGCCTTACATTTTAATGACTGTAGTGCGTGTCTAATATTTTGTTTTAGCTGTCAAACAATTTGAGAATGGATAACTATGCATATACCATGCATGCAAGACAGGGCTTATCACAAAATTTATCATATCGTAAGTGCTCAGTAGACACTCAGGCAAAATCAATGTCTTAAAAGCATTCATTAGTCTCTAGAACCCCACAGAATTTGCAGTGTGTTGCACTTCCTAGAATGGATTCTGGTGGTGCTCCAGCAGCTCCCCCTTACCAGCAAGGGCATCTGTCCTTCACCCCTGGAGTATCACCAGTTAAAAATTCACAGCTGCTTCCTTCTCCAGCCAAAGGGAGCCACCACACTCAGGGGTCCACTCCCACTCCCACTCCCACCCCACGTATGGATACAAGGTAGGACTAACTCTGCAGACCAGTTTGTGTCTGGAGATTTCCTTTGGGTTCCCACTGACACCAACTGAAACCACACTTGCTTGTATTTTCTATGCTGTTATAACCTGTGTCCCATGGTGACTTTCTCCTGAGAGACTCCCCTAATAAAACACTTGAACAGAAATTCCTATCTTACAATCTGCTTCTATGGAACCTGATCTAAGGCAGGGCTGGTGGTACCTTGAGTGACCCTAGAAGGCAGACTCAAAGGATGGAGTCCTGGATTTGGATCACTTGCTAGTAGATGAATTCAAGGAGCATCCCATCCCTGATGATAAGTGAGGTAATAGAAACCCCTGGGACCACAGCAACGTAATTCCTAAGAATTTTACATGTTTAAATTGGAATGGGATATCAGTGCCAGTCTCAGAAACTTGAGAGGTATGGAAGAAATAGCCACTATTGAACTCAGTGTCTCTGAGAATCAGACCAATGAACAGCCAAAATTGTATCTCTTGATATATAACCAAAAGAGATTAAAATGAAGGTCCGGAAGACAACATTGCTGATTTTCCTTTCTTAAGCCAGTTCCAGTTTACGGAGAGGTCTTATTGCCAGGAGGAAGAACCGTGTAACACCAGAGTAAGACTAAATGGTGGTGATCCTTCCAAGCTTTTCAAACATCCTGTGGCTGTTTTGGGAAGTCACCAAAGACTAGGGAAAGCAGACCACTAAATTCTTTTGAGAGCTATTGGATACAGTGCACATATGAGGGTCAGATAACAACTGAAGTTTTACTCCAGGTCTGTCCCAAATGTATCCATTGGGTTCATGGGCTCACCCAGCAGTCCTTTATTTAAATTCTACGTGTATAATTTAAATGGACAGTCTTGCTTGTTTATAACAAGCCCTTAACAGGATAAGAGCTATCATAGGAAAATTCATGTAGAAGCTTCTAAAACTGCCCCTTCCACACTGGTAAGACAATACATGTAAAGCAGTATTATATCCCAAGAGAATGATACATGTTGGTGCATATTCAAAGATTTAAAGGATGCATTCAATGCATAAGTTTGGCCCCTGCAAAACTGGAGAGATCATGCCAGATAATTGGTGACTGCTGCAAATTAATCAAGCTGTAGCTAAGTTCTATGGATTTTATGACTCTTGATAAGGCTATGTTTGCCCAGTGAAAATCTTTCAATAATGAAAGTAAAATAAATATGTTTAAAGGAAGAATTCATCACCAGCAGACGCATGATACAATGTAAAAGGAAGTCTTCTAAGAAGAAGAAAATTATATCACATGGAATATGTGTTAAGAGAATCAGAAAGAGTAACATGATGAACATGTAAGATATCTTTGTTTATTTATAAATATCTTTAAAAGATGACTTACTGCTAAAAAAAAGTAATAGCACTGATTATCCTGAGGAGGTAGAGTTGCTTTTATATATGGGGGTAAGAAGAAATATGTTTGATACTCTAGTAACCCCTTAGGTATCTCCTGGTACACAATATGTATTTATAATACTAAATCGGCATGTGCAGCAACAATGACCTGTATATCTCTGCTTAGTTTTTTTTTTTTTTAAACAGGATTGATGACTAATTTAATACTTCTTAACAAGCTGTAGAGAGGTCTATTCAATTGATATTGAAAAATAATGTTCAAACCAGAGTAGTTATAGCAGTGCAATCAAATAGAATTAGCTCTTATCCTCAAAGAAATTATCAGAATTGCTTGAACACAAAAGTTGTATTTTATTATAACAGAAATGCATTACTGTCTGTATTTGTGTTCTAAAATTTAAAAAACCCTGCATTTATTGTGATGGGATATTTATGAAAAGTTTTGACTGGTTGATGATCTTGTTATAACTCTGTACAGAAATGTGATGGTCATGGTAATTTCTGAATAAGCTAATATATCACCAGTGAATATTATATTATGATACTAGTGAATAGTCTCAGGAAATCAGCATATATCTTTATATAACTGTTCTTAAAAGACAGATCTCAGTGTTTTCTGAAGCAATGCATTACATAACAGCACGAACATCAAACTTAGCATACAAATCCAATAATATAGATTTTCCCGAGGACTCTTGCTGTGAAAAGTAATTGAAAATATTGTCAATTCTCTCACTTTCACAAGACTGTCATTTCAGACCAACCTCCAATATTTTCACAGTTGCTGATTCATTCTTTATTCCATTCATTTAATGTGAGAATTTGGCAAATACAGTGTGTTTGATTGTTTGGTTTTTCTATACAGATTCACTTTCATTTGAATCAGTCACTTTCTTTTTTAGGACACTTGTAAATTTAAAAAAAATCATTTACATATTCATCACATGCCAAAATATCATTGAGTGTAGTGGAACCAATATGAAGCTATTTTTATATATTACATTTAAAAATTTAGTCAACTGAGTTTGAATACGGGTTCCGCCACACACTCTGGGCAAAGGTACAAATTATTTGAATCAATTTGGTGCTTATCAAGACATGCTTGACTTTTGCGCAACCTGAACCATTATGATTTTATAAAAGCTTTATAACCACACACCAAAAAATGGAACAATTTTGATCTTCCTAGTTCAAGAGATAAGGATGGTAGATGTAAAATACCAACTTTTACTAGTCTATTGAATTAACCATTTTGGAGTAGCAAGAATGGAATTTTTTATACTTTTATTTGCCCTAAGCACCATTTGACTCTGTCTTGTCAGTGATGATTATAGTCAATCTAATGATTTTCACCCACATTTCTCACTTAAAATAATACTAAAAAAACTAGGCTACCTCTACTTTTGCTTGGTTTGGGGCTATAAAGAGTAGAAAATAATACTGAAGCTTAAAAAAAGCAATTCAATCCATAAGAAGCCCAAAGTTTAATTTGGCAGAAAAATAGCTAAATATGTCTGATAAATTATATATGACATTTATATGAAAAGTAATGGAAGGTAGAATAAAAGTGCAAATTCTACTTGGGGGGATTCATGTCATATTTAGAGAGGAGGCATGAATGACTTCAGTCTTGTTTGCATTTAACCCCAGAGACAGAATAATGTCATTGAATATTACACGTTTCATCTGTGGAATGGGCAAATCTGCTTGTCCCTAATCGTGTCTTCCTTGATTTACTGCAATAGCATTTTTAATCCTACTCCTCTTTATCATGGTCTCTACAGAACAACTGTGTTATCTTTTCCAAATCTAAATGAGATGCTGCCACTCCTCTAACTAAATATTAATGGTTTCTGATTGAATTTAGGCAAAAATACAAACAATTTTTATTGCTTACAAGACCTTCCAAGGCCTACCCACCCCACTCTCCCATCCCATTCATGCTATTATCCACAGTGCTCCATTATGTCTCAGCTATTCGGAATATTTCTGAGGTGCTTGAACGCGCTGACTCATGTGTTTAACATTTTTTTGCCTTTTTACCTGGGCTAATTTTCTTCCAAATGTTTATATGACTGACTCTTTCTCAGCATTTAAGACATTGTCTGCTTGTCATCTGCCTACCCAATTTACAACACCTCTCTCCCTGCCTCCAGTCACTCTCTGTTTTCCTATTTTATTTTTATAATACGTATAATTATTTTAAATAATGGTATTTGTTTATCTATAATTTTATTGTAGATATTGCTTTATATTTTGTTTGCACCATATCCTTGGCATTTCAAACTATGGCCAGAGTATAATAGGGGACTCAATAAGTATTTTTGACTGACTATTGCCATCTTTGAAGTATGAGTAATCATTGAAAAGAAGGAATAATCATGTAAATACACGAAGTATAAAACAAGCACATAGATACAATAATAAATGCCTCATTCTGGCCAAAAAAAAATAAACAGAAATTGGGAGGATTCAAAGACTTAAAAATTAGTAGTATGCTATCTCATAGATATTTTCTACTTCAAAATTGTGGTATTGGTGCATGTGATCAGAAGAAATTAAGTAAGTGCCATACATTTATCTGTATATGTTTTAGTGGATGCTATTGCAGGATGAATAATGGTGCCCTAAAGATATAGACATCCTAATCCCCAGGACTTATGAATATGTTACTTTTATATAGCACAGAGAATTTTGGAGATAGGATTAAGTTAAGGACCTTGAGATGCACAATTACCCTAGATTATTCAAGTGGACCTAATATAATTACAGGGTCTTTATCAAATGGAGACAGTAGAACAAAAATTTTGGGGGACCCATAGGGGTGAATAATCCTAAATGGTAAAGGGATGAAAGATAATAGCTTCAGGTGGTCACCAAGGGAACATATTTTATGATAAGTATGGAAGGAGTTTTATCAAAAATACGATCTTGTTTGTATCCTAAACATCAGCAAGAGGAATCAAGAGGAGGCAGTATCTTTACAGCACTTAAAGAAATAGGTTAGTTTGGAACATAACCTCTTTTATTTAGTAGTTTTATTTTTAAATGATTTTAGATTCATAAAATAATTTCAGTGGCTCACATTTGTAATCCCAGATCTCTGGGAGGCCAAGGCAGGAGGATGTTTAGAGGCCAAGAGTTTGAGACCAACCTGGGCAACATGCAAGATTTTGTCTCTACAAAAAAATTATTCGGGCTGGTGTTGCATGCTTATAGTCCTAGCTTCTCAAGAGGCTGAGGCAGAAGGATCTCTCGAGCCCAGAAGCTTTAGGTTAGACTGAACTATGATTGTGCCACTGCACTCCAGCCTAGGCGACAGAGCCAGACTCTGTCTCAAAAAAAGAAAAAAAAGAATTACAAAATAATACCCTCATTTTCTTCACCTACCTTCCCCTACAGTTAACATTTATATAACCACTTATAATAAAACTAAGAGATTAGCATTGATTGGTGTGACCCTAATAACTGAACTACTGATTCTATTCAGATTTTCCCAATAATATCATTTTTCTTTCCAGAATTCAATCTAGAATAAAAAGTTGCATTTAGTTATAAGATCCGCTTAACTTCTTTCCATTTTTGACTTTTTCTTTTGGATTTCTTTTGTTTCATGATCTTAAAACATGAAGAATACTGATCAGTTATTTTTTTTATGTCCCTCAATTTGTGTTTGACATTTTCTCAGCTTAAACTGAACTTAAAGATTTGGGGGAAGAACACAAAAAAAGGTGTGATTAGTTTTTATTGGTCTGAGATTTTTTTATTTCTTTCACTTTTGAAGGATGTGTTTTGCTGGTATAGAATTACGGTTGGCAGTTCTTTTGTTTTAGTTTTCCCCTTCAGTTTTTTTTTAAAAATGTCATTCCACTGTCTTCTTACCTAGTGTCTTCTGGTGAGAAATGGCCTAAATTTCTAATCACTGTTCCTCAGCATGATAATATTTTCACCCTCTGTTTACCTTCAATTTTTGTTTTGTTTTGTTTTCTTGTTTTTGTCTTTGGTTTTTAGCAGTTTGAATAAATATGCTATGCTTGATGTGCTTGCTTTTGATGATTGCCTTGCTTGGTGTTTCTGGGTTATTTTTTTCTGTTGCTTGTGTCTGTCATTAATTTGGGAAAGTTCTTGCCCATTGCATCTTCAAATTTTCATTTTACTCTCTTCCTCCTGGATTCCAATATGGCACATTTTAGACCTTTTGATATTGTTTCAATGCTCTTAAAAGCTCTTGCATGTATCTTTACAAGATCTCCAGCCCCTTTGCCAGGGATAAAGATTGTTTTTTTCTGTTCTCTTTTACCCACAATCAGTTCTTACTAGTCTGGTAAATGGATAGTTCTGTTGTTCCTTCCTCTAAGGAATAAGGCTTTTCTTCCACATGGTAGAGAGGAGATAGAGGAACAGGTAAAATCTTAGCAGTAGGGGCTGATCCTTCCCTTAGCCAGCAAGAGAGGAGCTTTCTGAAGTTCCTCGCCAACCTTCCCTATAAAGTTGCGGCAGTTTTCAGAGGGAGAAAGAATTTAAGAGCAGGCAAACTTTCTTATGCTGGAGGCCCTCAGAGCTTCACACTTTCATGCTAGCTACACTTGGCCATTAGCAATTCATTAAAAATACCTAGTTGAATCTTCACACTGGCTTGAAGGCATGCGGCAGAGTCTGCCAGCCCCAGGTACACATAAACTTAAGTTTTTTTATTGTCTCTATAGGGACCTGTCTTTTCCCAAATATCAGATTAAATGTTTGCTGTGAATTATCTGTTTTCTGTCTCAAGAAATGTCACTTATTTGCAATTTTTCACTTTCTCTCTCTTTTTGTAAAATTATTGTTATAAGGGAAAGAACATTTTCTCCAGTAACACGCAGTCTTTTCCATGTGTTGGGTAGATAGCGAGGGATTCTGGGTCTCCTAGGGACGAAAGTGGGTGCCTTAGTGGTTCACCCTCCCCAAATGGGCTTTCAGAGAGACTCATGGCAGATCTGAGTGTGCAGTAAGACTCAGGTCACGTAACTCCCACTGTCCAATCAAAGTGGTAACATGGTGACGTCTGAGCCATGGGGAGGTTCCTGTCCGGACACTTTAAAACAAGATCCAGACCATAACCAAGGTCTCTTTTTGTTACCGCAAGGGGTCCGGTTCTTATCTGTGATGTAAGTATCTTGCTCTGTAAACCTATATCTTGCTCTTGCTCCATAATCCTATCTTGCTCCCCCTCAATAAATTTCACCTTGTGCTTGCCTTACTTTGGTACATGTGGTCATTCTTCGGCCACGAGCACACCAAGAACTGGGAACACAGAACAAAATTCACAAACCCAACACATGAATTATTACAACTACTTTTTGTTATTTCTTCAAAAAACAAAGAATGACAATATAAGAATGTATGATAGTTTAAAATCTGAAGCCCTGTTCCAATGGTTTAATTCTTCATTTTTCAGGGATTTTCAATAAATGTGTACTGAGTGTGTATTATAGACGCTATGTGTAGTATACCCAGATGGCAGTAAGCCTCCTTCAGAAAGTAGTTGTTAAGAAATATGGATATATTTTCTGCCTTGTGATCAGAATAATTTTGGAAGCAGTTATAATATGTGCTATATCTAAAAATCATTTCTACATATACATATGTAGTTGATATTTGGATATATTACAAGATATATTTAATAACCGAAGAGGTTATTTTACTCACGACAAAAAATGAAAACAACAAAAAACCAAATCATTTTCAGTGCTGAAATCTATTCTATAACAACAGAATATCTAAAAGTTACCAAATGGAAGAGGAGAGACATACAGCGGAACACTGTAATTAACGTGTGTCACAGCTTTGTGCTAACGTCTCTTTCCTCCTCGCTAGCAAACAGTGAGATATTTCAGCACATGGCTCAGAGGGAAGTCCCTGGCCAGCTTCTAAAACTCATCTTTAGATTGCTGGTTATGTGTTCTTTGATTCTTTTCTGTAATTTCATGCTATTCTGCCCAGGGATAGCTTCTTTCCTCTCCTGGAATTTGACAGTAGAGAATTCTCAGCTGCTCCTTTTACTGTTATGCAGAGATCACAGTTGAATAACACATCTACAATATCTGTATTTCTAAAACAGTAGTATTTGTTTTGATGCCAACTCTCATTTAACTGTTGGCTAGACTGTAACCCAAGAGTGGTTTACTCATTGCTTTTGAGCAATGAGTAGACCAGAGATATGCCTGGTGGAGGGGAAATTTTATTTTTTAAATTTAATTGAATTTTTTTCATTTTGTAAGGAAGAGACCTCCTTTCTTTATGGGTAAAATCTGAAAAACATGCTCCCCCTAGCACAGATTCTGTTCTCATTTAACTGAATATCTTCTGCTGTAGTGCTCTGTGATTTTAGTAGCTGTTAATTGGTTCATACCCACATTGTGTCAACTGCATGGACAGGGCATCTTAATATTGGATTGAAAAAATAGTCAGATTTTTGCATGGTTAACATTATCGGTTTTGAACATAAGCATATATGGCATTTTAAGAATAACTTTGTATTATACTTGAGACATAGCCTCCAGCCCCATGTGTAGGATATATTTTTAAAAATCAGAATACGTTTTAAATATATTCAGTCATTTATATGTTAATATATAAAAATATGTACTGCATAGTCTAAAATTTATTTTTACTATATATTTGAGGTATACAACATCATGTATACTTGCATAAATATACATAATAAAATGACTAAAAACAAATTTACTTATTTATCACCTTCCGTAGTTACCTTGTGTGTGTATACACATGTGTGTAACAACACCTAAAATTTACCCACCTGAATTTTCAGTATGTAATACAATATCACTACTAATAATAATGCTGTACATTATTAGACCTATTCATCTTCATCCTACCTAACTTCAAATTTGTACCCTTTAACCTATTTTGTCCCCTTCCTCACCTCTAGTAACCACCATTCAACTCTATGTATTCAATATATATATATTTTTTTAGATTTTGCACATAATTGAGATTATACAGTAATTTTCTTTCTGTGTCTGGCTTATTTCGCTTAGCATAAGGTCCTATAATTTCATCCCTGTTGTCACGAATGACATTATCTCTTTTATTAAAACTAAATGTTTCATTTTACATAAATATATGCACATATATATTGCATATATGTGCCTGTATATTTGTCATAGTTTCTTTATCATCTGTCAAAATGTACTTAGATTGTTTCCATATCTTGGTTATTGTGAGTAATGCTGCAGTGAACATGGGAGTGCAGGTATCTCAATAAGATGCTGATTTCATTTCCTTTGGGTATGGACTTAACGGAGACATTGCTGCAGTGTATGGTGATTTTATTTCAAATATTTTTGGTAATCTCAACACTGTTTCTCATCATAGCTGTTCCACTTTGTAATTCCACCAACCATGTACAATGTTTCCTTTTATCTATACCCTTGCCAAAAATATATCTCTTAACTTTTTAAAAATAGCCATCTTAACAGCCTTAAAGTGCTACTCAATGTGGTTTTGATTCGCATTTCTCTGATCACTAGCCGTGTTGACCACCTTTCATATTCTTATCTGGCATTTGTATGTCTTTTTTAGAAAATTCTCTATTCCAGTCCTTGTCCATTTTTAACTTGGTTATTATTATTATTATTATTTTGTCACTGAGTTGTGTGAGTTTCTAAGATATTTTGGCTAGTAACCCCAGAGGCTGTTTTGCATTTTGTTGATCGTTTCCTTGGCTGTGCAGAAGCTTTTAATTTGATGTATTTCCACTTCTTTATTTCTGCTTTTGTTGCCTGAGCTTTTAGTTTATGTCCAAAAAAAGCATTGTCAAGGTCATATCAGGGAGAATTTTCCCTGTGTTTTCTTATAGGGATTTTACTTGTTCTCTCTCATCTTTTGGAAGTAGCCATTCTAAGAGGTGCGAGATGGTGTCTGATTGTTGTTTTAATTTGCATTTTCCTAATGATTAGTGCTGCTGAGGCTTCTTTTGTGAACTTGTTGGTCATTTGTATGTCTCCTTTTGAGAAATGACTGTTCAAGTCTTCTGTCCCCGTTTTTAATTGGATTGTTCTCTTTCTATTGAGTTATATATTTTGGTTATTAACCCCTTACCAGATGTATGGTTTGCAAATATTTTTCCCCTTTTCATAGGGTATCTCATCACTCTTTGAATTGTATTCCTTGCTGTTTGATGTCATCTGATTTGTCTATTTTTGCTTCTATTGCCTGTGCTTTTGGGATGCTAGTCAAGAAACCACTGCTCAGATCACTATTGTGGAACTCCCTCCCTCTCCCCACCATAGAAGCTAGGTAGAGAACTGTCATTTTATTTAGAGAATTACAGAAATGTAATTATTTGCTATTATGGTTTGTGGAAAAGAAGTTTTTTATATACAATCCAGAAAGATAATTGTGGTATAAAAATCTGCACGAATTCTTTTGCATAGGGTATTAAATATTTGGAATAGGTAATATATAATATAATACAAAGATACGTTGGTAGTTCTAAAGAGAAGACGTTTAGGTGGAAATGAATCAGAGGCAAATACATTTTTTACAACTAGGCAACATGACTTTAACCACTATCCCTAGTGAGAATGGTAACCAGTGAGAAATTTCTAGTGGCAGGGATGTATAAGAAACTTTTAAAAAGAGATATATATATATAATTTTGAATGAAAATGCAATGAGAATTATTCTGATCTGGTCCCATTTCTAACCTGAAAAAGGGTGAACATTTTCCAACTCTCTATATTAAATGTCTACGTCTTTTTTTATGCTACTTTATCATGAAGCTAATGAAAAATTATTTTGTTCCAACAGTTTCACACCCACTTGTAGGTAATAAATCTTCATAATATTTAGGTTACAGAAAAGGTATTATAATACAAGACTCAATAATACAGTGTTTAAATGGGAAATATGTTTATTTCTATGTCACAGAACAGTCCAAATCTGGAATGGTTGCTGGATGGCACAAGGCACCCAGGCCTTCTATTTTCTCGCTCACCATGTCCAAGGCATTGCCCTATCATGCATAGTGGAAAAAGATTCCTCACATCTGTTTCCCAGCTTCTAGGAAGTGACACAGAGGAAGAGATAGAAAAGCTTTTGTACATTTACAAATGTGCCCAGGAATGTGGATATAATTTTTTTCCTCCCAGTCCCTTAGGTGGAATCAATTCACATGATAACCCTTAACACCAACAACCTGGCTAAACCTTTTATTACCACAGAAGAGAAGGGCAGAACTATAGGGACACCTGGAAGTCTCTACCACTCATGTGAACCCATATACTTTGCATATACAAATTACATATGTGTATATATTACATATACATCAAAAGCCCGTATGTTGCATATGTAAATAATTGTATGTGCTACCAGTTGAAGAAATGAGACTTTTCTGGGGAGGAGAATTTTTTGGTTTCAGTTTTCTGGTTTCAGAATGTAATTGTAATCTAAGGATTGAGTGTTAAGGGATGGCATTGTATAAATTCTATCATATTTTTAAAATTGTATTTCAGAGGATTTCTAACACGTATAAAAGTAAAATAACGTGTTGAGCACTAATGTTTCGCTTACTTAGATTGAACAATTGTTTGAGTCATGGCCAAACTTAGCTCATCTCTGTCCCTATTCACTTCTGCCCTCACGAAAATGCTATGAAGCAAGTCTCAGAAATCACACCATCCTCAAAAACTGCAAGTATAAATTGGAAAAGGAAATGGCATTTATTGTTATTAATAGTACTATAACACATTATCATGGCATGTTATTTTAAACAATTATCATATCCCAGAAAATGAAAATTAGGTCTCTAGACAATAAAATGTGCCATTTAAAATTATCAAACATCAAGAAAATTGTTGAAAAGGACTAAGAGCAAAAATTTACTGTCAAGTAGCACAGATATTAATCTCTGACTACTGAAGTTAAGCCCATTTAAGAAGTTTAAAGGATTTACAAGCTTTAAATAAATGATATTTTCCTGAAAAATATATTAAGTGTTTGCTTCGTACTTTGTCCACACAGCATGAAGTAGTCATTCAAATGAGCAGGTATGTTTAAATATTGAAAAGGAATAATTTAAAAGTGGAATGGATCATAAGTTCTTATTTTATTTGGTTTTTTAAAGTTAACAACTTTTAAATATGGAATTCAGAAAAATCTCTTTTGCATAAATGAATAACTTGGTAAATAAAACTCAAAACTCAAAAAGGGGGAAGATTATATGGAAGGAATGAAAAAAAGGATTAATTGTCTCATCTCATTAATTTTTTTCAGAAATATATGAATGCTAATTTTTGGATATCATATTTAATTCTTCCTAGCTTTGGGGGTACTGTTTTAATATTACTTATTACTTGAGTATTTTCTTATTGCTGTAAGAAAATTAAATGAAGATTATTTCATAATTTGAAGTATTAAAGGCAAAAAGAAAACCCTCTGCATTGTCTAATAATGTTTATTTTCACTAAAAAGAAATTCAACCCAAGAAATATGTATCTTACTGTTACTATATGAAACATATTTAAATCTTTCAGAAGATGACAGCCAAAACAATGCATTTTCTGACCCCCTTGAAATGTACAACCAAGAAACAACTGCCAATAATTCAACATCTATATGCTACATAATATCAACTTTTACTTACTGCTTGTAAAGCAAGAAGGACTTTATCTCTTATAAAAGCCAAAGCTGTATAAAACTGAACCATAAATAATAAATTATAGTCATCATAAGTCTCTCTCTCTCTCTCCATATATATATATATATATGAGAGAGAGTTTTTGTAATTTTTAATTCTGCTTTGTACATAGCTAATTGTAGTTTTGATGCTAAAAGTCTTAAAAATTGAAATATTTCAGAATGAAAAAAGTCTGAAAACACTTTTTAAAAAATCTAAGTCAACAAGTCTCTAAGGAGATTAAGCATGATCCACTTTAAAACACAGTAAATTCTTTCTGAAATTGAGGCTTAGTTTTAATACCTGTGATATTTGAACATGTATATTCAATAAAATTATTTGCTAGAAAGTATAGCTTATGGTTTTGTTAGAACAGGAGAAGCCTATGAAACTGGTTTAAATGCAGAAAAGTAAAATCTGAGAACAAGCCCAAAGATGTCTGATGGAGCAAGGATAATTCTTGTGATGTTAAATTTAAATTTTCAAATAAAATACGCACAATTTAAATATCAAAGATTTTCTTCATATTTTATAGCAATTTTATCTTCATCAGAAATCACAACAAAAACAAATGAATATGTACAGATTTTTAAAATATTTAGTTAAGCTCCTTTTACATTTTTGGTAATACTTATATGTCCTTTCAACTAGTATGCTGTTGGGCATGGGAAAACCAAGCCAGTTTATTGATTTGAAGTTGTTATTACCAAAATAAGGATATGTGTTCTCATGTACAATGCCAGTATTTCAGAGCAAATAGAAGTTTCTCATACTGGGAAAGAAGCCAATCTGAGGGATATAGATGTATTGTGAAATTAAGTAAGATTGCTAGATTCCACTTTGTGATTTCAAGAGGGCTAAGCTTTGTTTATGCTGGAACTTGATATCAAATATCCATTTTCCTGCTAATTTCCTCCAGCCTCTTATCATCAGTTCCCTTGATCGTCTATGCATTTACATCATATTTATTCTTTATGTATGCATTCTTATTAAACATTTCAATATTTATAAATAGAATACCCTGATTTTCCTTACATTGGTATCATTATATGTCTCAGATTATACACAATTATCTGATAAGAATAAATTCATGTAAATTTTTTATACTGTAATTTAAATACTATAAAGTTTAAATGTTTTTACTGCTGATGATGCTACATAAATAAACGATGGAAATAGAGCAAGTAGAGATACATATTCATGTAGGTTTGGTGAATCTACATGTAACATGAGTGTATCACTGACCCATCCATGCCATGTGGTTTTGTGTATGTTGGCAGAAATATTTGTTGAATCATGTAGAAATAATAATTCACCAGGTAACTTTTTTTCTTTATTTAAAAGATGTTGATAGATCTTTGTTTTTATTTGTTTTAGATCTAGAAATAAATTAAGATCCTTCGGTCTTGCCTTACTCTGATAAAAGGAAACCAAAAATTTAACTAGATTCACTTTTGATCACAGTTACTTTCTTCCCACGACATAGTAACCTCCAGCTCTTTCTAAGGATATTGTTGAATTAAATAGTGTCTTGATTATCCAGGAGTCAGTCAATACAGGTTATTCTACAGTAACAATTGACACCCAAAATAACGGTGGCTTAAAGAAAAACATACACGCCAAAATGTCTGCCCTCAAAGGTTTTCTATCACCTTTTTTATCATTTCTCCACATCCACCATTAGGAGAGAGAATACTACCATGAAAGCCCCAAATTGTTCATTGTATAAATGGAAATGTTTTACATATGTAAACACAAATTTGTATTATACAGAAAAAAATTCAAAAATGTCTCTAATTATTCAAAATACCCTGGCTTAATTCAAAGTATGTGCTGCGTTCTCCCGTTTAGTGGACTGATTGCCATGGCCTCACAAGACACGAAGATGGTGCATCACTACGGGGAGACTCCTCTGCTGGAGTTTCCATCATTTTGCCTTTCAGTGAAAAGTACAAAACGACTGGAGGAGAGTGGGGTGTGTCTGTTACTACACCTGCTGCTAAGAAATGATAACAGCATAGGCTGGCCACCTGAGTTCCACGTGTCTTAGATTATATACTGTATTACTTACCTGAAATGTGAAGACCAAAGTCATAAATTATGTTTTGTTTTGTTTCCCGTGACCTTGTGCTACCTGAATTCATTTACTATCTTTGGTTTCTGTTTTTTGTTGTTGTTGCCACAAAATTGTCAAAATAAACTCAATACTGAGTAAAATATTACAAACTACCACATATTCATCAAGAGATACTTCTAATTTTTCTAATTTAAAAAAACAATACATTTGAGTAAATTTTACTATACAAGCGAATATTTTTTATTTCATAATCCTCATGAAGAAATAAATCTGTAGAGTTTAGGAATATTTAACATTGCTATTAGGTCATTTTTCTTTATAGAAAATCAGCACTATCAGTCCAGGAATCAACTGATTCATGAAGAAGCCTAAACTCCATTGGCCACTGGGCAAGCCAAGAGATACACTTCAAGACTGGGTTCTCAGTGTTCATAACAAATGAGTTTGGTAATTAGAAGATGACTGGAATGAGAAGGAGCAGCAGGGCACAGGGTGAACCGACAGAGCCAGTGGCACTGAAACACTCAGTAATTCCTGGGGGTTCCATTCCTGCAAGTTTTGATGAAAAGGCTTGACTCAAAGCAAAACGTAACGTAACTTGTTCCTCTGACAATTAATAACTTGCGTGCTTTTTACGTTTGAAATTCATTAGTTCAATTTTTATTTGTTAGTGTGATGTCTGTGTAGGCTATTTGGGGTTTTGATCTTCATATCTTAACATAATTTTTTCATATTTAATCTTGAAGTGTTTTAAGGTTTCTGCTATCTTTATTCTATTCTTGAGAAATAACTTTGATGCATAGAATCTCCAACTTGGGTATAAATGGGTCATTCATAGACAACTTGCATTACACTGCTCCCAAGGCTATGGAATCATGGAAGCCCAACACAGAGCAGTTCACATAAATTTTTTTACTCTTAATATAACCTTTATATTTATTTTTGCCATTATTACTTTTAGTAAGCACCTTACTCCAGCACCTAGTAAAAAAATAGGCATAATTTAAACCACTATTCTTTAACATATTTTCAATATGAAAAGTTAGGCAAATAGTCAAGAGAAATAACAAATTAAAATTTAATATATTGCTTTAGAAAAAAGGCACAGTCTAAGATACATAATTTGTTCAGACTATATACAAAAATTAAATAAACAATTTATCTTGTGGAATAAGTGAACAGCACAGATCAGCCTTCTCCACAGCCTGTTTTGAGGAACACTATTCCAATCAGATAATTTGTGAAAAAAAATGTTTTCTTCCATTGCCAAACAATTTGGGGAGCCCTGTATATTGTACCTTCTGGGGGATTATTTTTTCATAAAGTCACCTTAAATACTGCTTAGACAATGTTCAGTATAGAAACTTGTTAGCTTTATCTTACACAGTATTTTCTAAAATTATTTGCTCATCAAGCTATTTTTTCTTTTAAAACCTATTGACAACTCATGAAATATGACCACCTGTGTTAGATCAGTGACTTTATCCAAAGGATAACTAAACTTTTCATATCATTATGACAAGAGGTAGTTTTGCAACTTGGAGCAAGGCACCCACTTACATTAGGCTCCTACCCTCACTAAGAGATAGGGTTGCTATTTCCCTTGAAATACTTCCCTTGTTTACATTTCAAATATATGGCACTCAGGTCCTTAAGAAAGACATTTCTGGCTTATGGAGCTGATAAGGAATCTATATAGTTTTCAAAATTATATATATACATATATATATTTCAAAGGGAGGAGGGGCTACTTATAATTACAAGTTATGTAAAGTAAATGTTTTGAGAAAAAGGAGGGAAGGGAAATCTTCCTGGATTTTCAACAGGGAAAATTAAGCCTTTTATTTTTAATTGGTATTTATCCTTGTAATACCATAAGTGGTGGCTATTTTAATTTTGATGCTGACTACAAATGAGATAATAATTGTCTTCCTGGGAGATCTATGATACTCAGTTTAAAAAACTATTAAAAGTAATGAAAGAGCAGGTTATATTGTATAGTTTTCCTATATATCAATAACGCCAAATCAAAAATACAAATGGAGGGATAAAAGAATCCCATTCATAATTAACAATATAAAATTCTCACAGATGAATGTAATAATTGTACTGAATCATTATAAATAAAACTGTTATACATTATTAAAGAATATGAATGAAGTATTAAGTAAAGAAATTATATTGTCTGTGATGGGAAGAATTGGTGTCGAATGATTGCCAATATTTTCCATGGTGTCACTGTCCCTCTCGGTTTGCTGAACAATTTTCAGTTTTGGCGCTGAAAGTTATGCAAAGCGTGACTCAGTCCCCACACACACTGAGACTGTGGGTCGCGTTTCATTCTTCTTCCTTCCCTCCCTCCGTTCCTCTCTCCCGTGTGCTTTCTCATACCCATTTTATAAATTACATAAAAGCAAACACACAAGAATTAAAGCAAATAGCATTGAAAAATAGAAGAAGAAAAAGAAAAAAGTTAATAAGGGGGAAAGCAAAGAAGGCTGAGTAAAGATGGCTTGCCTTATCAAATAGGAAATCTATAGCCAGTTGGGTTCTTCTCAAAGCCACCTCTGAGATGATTTTGGAGCCACATCTGTGGAAGGGAGAAGTAGGGAGCAGGGGTGGGCTGAAGGACAAGTGGAACTACATATTGTCCCGAAGGCAAAAGCTAAGGACCCTAAGAGGAACTCTGGATATTTTATATTTTCAGTATTTGGCAATATTTGACTTCAGAAATTTCTATCAGAAATGTGAATTATTTTACATGATAAATTATGAGCATCCTAGAAAAATATTGAGTCCTTCAACTGGGTATGATAATATTATTTTTTAATTGCAAGATGAACTGTAGTTCATTAGTTTTATAAGTTTGGAGAATGAGTGATAAGTGAGTACAGTTTTGGAGAATAGTATTTTGAAAACAGAAATATCTTGAGTTATCTCAAAAGTAGTGGAGGTACTGACACCTAAGAAGTACTCATGAAGTAACTGTCTTTCCTTGAGGCTTTCCACAGATAAAATGAATCTCCAGAAGGTATTATTCAACATGAGAAATTCTTTAAAATCTATAATTTAGCAACTGGGATGTGTTGGCAGTATATACATGTAGCATGCTTCATGGAGTTATTGACACTGTCTATTTTGTTCAGTAAGATGCCCCCTACAGTGATAAAAACACATATGGCATTTGTAGGTTTCCAGTAATATATTTTGAATAAATAACTTATGCTAATATGTTTGCTGAAGTGTTTTTTCTGACCCTAATCAGTAATTATCCTCCTTGAAAGCCATAATTCCAAAACAAACCAACAAAAATTAACCATTCCAAGGACTCTAAAATGGAAGAGAATCTGGGTACTACACGATTTGCAGCTTTTAGCTCTGTGACATCTTAAAGTGACTTGACATTTTGTTATCAACAGAGTAGGCCCAGTTTGGGCTGGTCCCGAGGTTACAATTTTACTATGCTGACATATTAAATATCAGAAATAATTGAAGACAAATGCACAATTTTTATTTTACATTGTGAAGCAAAACAGTATAGAGGACAGTGGTTTTGGAGTTACAGAGGCCCTATTCCATAGCCACTGTTTGCTACCTGCGCAATCTTAGGTATTTTATTTCACATCTTATAATTTTCATTCTATATATAGAAAGGGACTTTATGATATGCTAATAGGCACTAGATAATACTGTCGTGAGGCTTTAAACAGATGAAAAATGCAAATTCCTTAGCTTCTAGTACGTGGTACCCAGTATACGTTATTCTTAAAAACAGAACAAATTGTGATAATTACTTTAAAATGTTAGAATATTTAATTTAAAAGAACTAAAGTAGCATTACTGTGAAATGAGTATTTTAAAATTTTGTGACTTTTACTTGCTTATTACATACTTTTTAAATCATACTTTTTTAGAAATACGTAGTAAAATCAGCCTGCTTTAATAGCTCCCGGTCAACAGAGAGTAATGTTTCATATTAACAGGGTTCATAGATAAAATTTATGTTTGTATTTAATTATTTATTCATTCACTTACTGATTTGATCAAATGTTTATTGAGCTGTTCAATTACTAGCTGCTTACAATTAGTAATGAGGAGATAGAGATATATGTGGATAACTGTGATACAATGTAATATGTGTTATATATATGGTAGCATAGAAAAGTTGGAGATTCAAAAAAAAAAAATACTTTGCAAAGGACCTGACACATGAACCATGTTGCATAGAGTGAGAGAGATTTTCCAAGTAGGAGAAATAGAAGAGGTACTTCATATAGTGAGAACATTGCATGCATATAGCATAATATGTATGGTATTGTGATTTATAATAAAAATGTATATGTGATCTTCCTCTCCATTTCCTGGGACATCGTTCCTAAAACCTCGGGATCTCTTAAGTGATAAGTGACTTTGCATATGCTAATGAGATGACTGGTGTCTGGGGGTTCCTAGATAGCCTCTGGATGGGGAGCTGGTTGCCAGGAGAACCAATCATATGATTAAAGGGTTGAAACTTTCACCCACCCTGCCAGCCCCAACCTCCAAATAGGAGAGAAAGGCTAAAGGTTGAGCTGGTCACTAATGCCTAATGATTTAATCAACCACGACTATGTAATGAAGCTTCCATGAAAACCTAAAAGGACAGGGCTCAGAGGGCTTTCACACTGCTGAACACATGGAGGTGCTGGGAGGGTTTCATACCCAGAGGGCGTGGAAGCTCTGCAGCCCTTCTCACATGCACTGACTTACTCATTTCTTCCATCTGGCTGTTCAATCACAAGTCATCTTCTGTAAAGTATCCTTTGTAATATCCTTCATAATAAATCAGTAAACATAAATGTTTCCCTGAGTTCTGTAGCATGTATTTCATATTTCATATGAAACAATATTTCCTATTTCCATTTCTCCAAAGAACTCCCCTCCCCACATGAAAATTCTCATTTAGCTGATGCTTTGCAAAATAAACCTGGTGAAATAGTTTTGCAAGTGATAGAAAATCATGGGTAATATTTAACGAAAATTATGTCGTATAGCAAGAAGAGCACTCTGTCAGAGGATGAGGGAGGTAGAGACAACTGTTACAAGGAGAGTGTAATAGGCTTCAAGGAGATAGGTAGTACCTTAAGGAGACAAGTGAGTGGATTTTTGCTGAGGACTAATATGGTTCACCACATGTTAAAAGGAGGATTTGAAAAACAGTAAAAAATAGAAATTCTCTAAATATTTATTATATGCATATTTTTTTCTCTCTTAAAAACTATTTTCTCAAACTCTTCAGTTAAGGTCAACTAGGGAGCTCTTCTGACCTTCACTGAGCTTCCTCACTTTCCTGGCTATTAGCTAATCTAAACTGGACTCCTTGTGGTGACAGCAGTGACTCAGGTCTATTCGATAAATCTCTCGTTTTCCAACGGGCTAGCCTGGATCTGTTCTCATGACAATGGAAGAATCAATGGAAGAGAAAACGTCCCACTATGCAAGTCCATTTGACACCTTTGCTGTGGCATATTTACTCCCATTCCATCAAAGTGACCACAAAGTCCCAAGTCAAAGTGGAGCGCTTACAGTCCTGCCCAAGATGAGAGGGCTTTCCAAAATTACATAGCAAAGGGTGTGGGTGAAGAATGGGGTCCATCAATTTCAATCTGCAGCAGCCTGCTACCCATCAAGTGCTGTTTAGGATCTGAAATATTACCTCACTTCTGAGCTCACAAGCAAGACTATAAGCCTGCCACAGTGTCACGGATGCTGCCAGAAGACATGAGATGCCTGGGGCAGAGACAAATAATAGTTATTATTCACAGCAATATCAGAGGCCAGAATATCAGTATATTTGTGTCAGTTTCCCATGTCCGCATTCCCACAAGAAGATGTGAAGAAGGAAAGATGGCATCTGCACACACCATGGGTTGCATTACATGAAAGAAACCCTGAGCTTTGAGAACCAGAATCATTTATAATGTGCAGTAAGCATGTCTGTCCTTAGCTCCAGAGGGAAACACTAACTCTGTCATACAGAATTGCTCACAAGATGTGCAGAAACACAAGAGACTCATGGAGAATTGTTTTCTAACAGTTCCCAAATGTGATTCTTGGATACTTTCTCACTATTCTGCTGGATTAGATCAATTATTTCCGGATTGCTACTTTTTCTCTTTTCCTTAGTTTCTCTCTTATTTTGATAAAATATTTCTTCCTATCAGTTATTAGAACATAAAAGTAAAACATATTTTTTAGAACTTGGATGTTTTCTAATGCCTTTTATTTTTATCATATTAAATAGATATAGTATGTATATAATTCTCAGGTATCATTTTCCCTCAGAATTATGTGAAATTTGAACAGACTAATTTTCCATATTCTATGAACATGTGACAGGAGTTTTCTGGACAGTTTTAGGGTATCATTTTCCCAGTGTTTTACAAAAATGAGTCTTGTATAAATCTGTTTTTATTTCATGTGGGTTGTGAGTTGTTTGAATCTAGTGATTCTTCTGTATTTTTCTTCAACATTTCATTGCATTATTCCTCTAAAAATTTTGCACCTTCCATTTTATTTTCCATTTCTTTCTGAGTTTGAATCTTGCCCAGAGTCCCAAGATAAATTCTGATTTTACCTCTTAATGAATGAACTAGGGAAAGTTAAATAACTTTCTAGGCCTCATTTTTCTCATTTTTAAAATTGATAAAATGATAATGTGTACCTCATAAGGTTGTTTGGAAGATTAAAAGTATCATGGTATTCATTAAGGCAATATATAGGCAATATATATAAGGCATAAAACAACATATTAAAAATATCAACTATATTTAAACATTTAATTTTCTATTACCTAGTTTTTTTCCATATATGTGCTTTTTCTTATCAGTAATTATCCATTTTTTAATAATTATAGTTTAGTTTCATGAATATGAAATATCATGAAATATTTCAATATCTTATCAATATTCAATATCTATTCAATATCTTATTCAATATCTTATCTCCTTAAATATATTATTTACAATAACTTTGGAAGTTTCCTTCCAGATCGTGCACTGTTTCTCTTTCTTACAAGTTTTTTGTTCTTATTGTTGTCTGATCTTTTGCCCCTTTCTTTTATTTTGCAGTTTTTTCTTATTTATTCAGTGCCCACTGGATATCCATTTCTATCTAAGAGAAAGAGTTTTATGTGTGTAGATACGGCTCATAGACTTTTGGCTTTGTTATTAGGCAGTGAACTGGAGTATTTTTGCAGAGTCATTTATTAATAGCCTTTCAGAGGATCTCCAGCCTTCTGCCTGAGAGGCTCTGACAGCCACAGATTGATAGTCAGCATGGTAAGAGAAAACCGAGAAAAGAACTTGAGACTTCCACACTCCTGTGTATGAAAGTTCAACTGATCCTTCTGTTTGAGTCTGTTCCTGCTGCTACAACAAAACACCTTAGACTGGGAAAGTTGTAGACATCATACATTTATTGTTCATAGTTACAGGTCCTAGGACGTCCAAGGTCACAGCACTGGCAGGTAGGATGTCTGGTTGGGACCCAGTCTCTGCTTCCAAGATGGTGGCTTGAACACTGCTTCATCCAGAAGGGACAAACTCTGTGTCCTCACATGGAAGAGCAAAACAGAAACCTCTTTCATTAGAACACTAATTCCATTCAGGAGGATGAAGCACTCACAACTTTAATCGCTTCCCAACCACCCCCCACTTAATACTATCACATGCAGTGTTCCAACATGAATTTTGGAGGGACATCAACATTCAAACCATGGCACCCTTTATGCATAGCCCTGAACCCCAATCTTTTCTTCTACCATGGCTGATAAGTATCCCAAATCTTCTCTTTTTATATTTCTCCTTAGAATAAATCTTTTCATTTTTTATGGCTGGGTGGTAAGTCAGGGAGTTAGCGGAATTTTCGTGACCTCGTAAAGAGGTGGTAGAAGGAACTGAAAAGAGAAGCCCAATCAATGCCTTTGTCAAAACTTTTGGTTTTTTTGACTCTCATTATTTTTCAGTGTAGTATTTTATCAATTAAAAACATAAACTAGCAATTATAAATGCTGATGGAATATTTTAAACTGTTGCAAGATGTAGAGTACAGAAAATGTTAGCACATTGGACTAAAAGAAGTAATTGAATATTAAGATTGACATCATCTATTTTAATAATCATACTCTTAAATAACAAACTATTAATTTATCTTATTTATCTCTGTTATCTCATATTCTCTATCCCAAATATTTCATTATAACAGAAGGATATATCTGGAACCACTTTAGTCATCCCAGGGCTATCAATGATACCACAAAGAAATGGCAAGCCTTCTTTTATTCTTTTGTAATCTGAATATTATTTTCTTTCATCCCCCCAAAATTTCAGATGGTGCTTTTATCCTTTTTTTCCTGTTTTGTTCTGCTTTAAAAAAAATAACTTTGGAAACATAAAAGCTTTGTCTTTTTCTTGAAAATCGGGTCTAAGGGAAGATCCAATAGAACATTCATTTTTTTTGAAATGATTCCATAATGGTTTGAAGTTTCTTTCTTAACTATTCATTTTGGAATTTCAGTTGTATGAGAGCACACTCATGATATTAGTTTTGATGTCTTCCCACAAATGAAAAAAAAAATCCTTACACTCAATTCTTATTAAAGCTCATAATATTATAACATAACACTTTTACTAAAAATAGCTATTTATAAAACCCTCATATATTCAAAGTCACAAATGCATTAGCACCACACGTAACTGAACTCCGGCAATGCTATCCATTGGGCTACAGCATGAGTCATTAGTCATGTAAGTAACCATGTTGCTAACAGATTGACTAATATCAGAAAAACTGTGAGTTATTCCAACCTGCTCTTATACTGTTTCCCTCAGCAGTTAATGTTCAGCGTTGTCTCCTCACCCATAAAGTCATTCAGTTAACTTACACGATGTTTGATGAAAGATTGGGGTAGTATGTAAGATAAAGAGAAGACAAAAAGGTGAAGTTGATTGATATTAACCTATGCTTTTTCTATTCCTCTAAAAATTAGAAAAAAATATATGAATAAAAATAAATGAAAAAATATACCAATGAAAAAGTATTGAGTAGGTTTAAAAATTCATGCCAACGGTACATTTATTTCTAAAGGGTGACCATTTCTTAAAAATAAGAATATCCAAATATATAACACTCTTGCAAAAACATACGAAAATAGGTCCCCAAAGAGCGATGTGGCTACATACTTTTCAAATGTAGGCTACATGCAACAATTTATTTCCAGTTTATAATTATGACACTGTAGCCTCTTGCTATCAAATGTTTGGCTCATAGAAAAAAAAATTATTGACTCATAATAACCACTCTCTCAGGTGTACCATATGTCAGGTTTTCTTATTTATTGGTATTTTCCAATTTTATATTGGTTTCCTTAGTTGCTTCTGAGTGATTTATACACAGCTATCCAGAAAGTAGGGGAGAGAAAAAGTACACATCCAGAACTGATATTAAAGTTTTGGGAAGCTATTTAGTTTTCTAAAGATATAACCAGCCACTAGTTAAAATTTGAATACTCAAAAACTTAATGTGGGTTAACGTTATAAGTTTGTTTGTATTTTGTTTACTTTTCTCTGTATTCAAATTAATTTTGGCAGTTCAGTTCAGCAAAACATTTTGCAAATGAAAGTAAACATTTTGCAAAGTGAACACTATACACACATCCTGTATTCTTTACCAAGAACTAAATAAACATGCTTATTCAGTCACAATTTTATTCATTCAATCAGAAACATCACCTGTCATCTTTTCAGGGAAAGTCCCACTAGGGAGTCGTAGGAGCAGCCTTCACTAGGCAGATTGTGGAATGCCTGTTTTCTCAGTGAGTTAGAATAACACTGCCTCACTCTTCTGCAGCTATAATGTTTGTCTATATTGTCTCAAGAATCTTATCTTATGTTTTCCAAATAACTTTTGACTGAAGCTTAGAAAAATTCCTGAAAAGAAACTAAGTAGGCTCTTGGATTCAATGTCTATTGAAATCAGTTCCAAATTCCATAACATTTCAAATACTCAGTCCATGTAGATATAGTGTCACAATAGTTTGTTTCTTCCAAAGTCTCAACTTTTAAAGAACAGCTTGATGTATGACAGATACAGTTCTTACAAATGTTTATTAACTGAATAAATAAATTAAGGAATATTTATAAACAGATCCAAATAATTCAGTTTTTTTTTTCTTTTTCAGGTGCAATGGGCAAGGTTTTGACGCACATGTCACAATAGATTAATTAAATAACAAAATTAGATTTTTTTCTTAGCAACAAAAAAAAAAGACTAAGAGTAAAGTGGAATTCTATAGTATTACCTTTTCTCTGGTTGTGACAGAGTATTTCAAAGAGGGATATACTGTTAGATTCAACATATTTACATTTCTTTTTCTCTATACTTTTAAATTATACATATCATTCAGTGTCCTGAGATGACTGGGGAAAAAATTACTAGGGTTCTTAAATCAAATGACTATTAGAGAAAATTTTTTGTGAGGAATTTTTGCAAGAAACGTCTATCTCTAATCTTTTCTTAAAGTTAAGAATAATTGGCATAGAGTTTAGAATCTAACACATGAATGTATATATGTATACATATGCACCCTAACGTAACTGATAGACAAGTGAAATATCTTCCAAAATGTATTATTATAGTTGCTATGCAATTAAATTATTAATTTTATTAGATGATCTTCGTAAGGCACTGTATATACGTATATTCTCTTTTATTTCTCTTGTGTCTATGTTACGTCAACCATTCCAGAGTCCAGACCATTGAAGATTTTTTGAGAGAGAAGAAGAAGAGCTTCTAACATCATAGAGTTACAGAGCAAAGGTTTGGCGCCAACTCCTTGGAAGGGTGTTGTAGTGGGTTGAATAGTATCTTCCCAAAGTCCACGTCTACACAGAACCTCAGAAGGTGATCTCATTTTGCAATAAGATGTTTGCATATTTAATTAGTTAATATGAAGTCATGCTGGATTAGAGAGGTGCTCTATAGTCATTGGCTCGTGTCCTTATAAGAAAGGAAGACACACAAGCTCCCAAGGGGAGAAGATCATGTAATGATGGAAACAGAGCATGGAGTGATGCGACCACAAGCCGAGGAATGCCAAGGTTTCTAGTAATATCAGAAGCAAAGAACGAAGCACGGGACAGGTTCTCCCTCAGAACCTCCACAAGGGTCCAACCTTGTCGACCTTAATTTCAGATTCTGGCCTCCTGAACGGTGAGAGAATAAATTTGTATTCTTTTAAGGCACTGAGTTTGTGGCATTTGTTATAGTAGCCCTAGGAAACTAATATAGGACTCTAAAGAGGATATTAATAAAAAAGCAACAGAAATATTTTAATACAAACCTTTTTCGGCATGCAGAAGGAATTGTTACATTTTATGTATAAACATATACTCTTAAATATCCTAAATAATTATGTCTAATATTCTCTTATCAATGAAGAGTAATGTCTACGCACATACACATATACACACACACGTACATACACGTATACATAGACAAGTAGTCTCTTTTCCTAAATGAATATTTATTTCTAATTTACTTGAACACATTAGCCAAAAAAAAAAAAACAAAAAAATCAAATGCTCATCAGGTTTTCTTATATGACCCCATTAGGAAAAGAAATGGTATATGGACATTCGGAATCCTGATTTTTGGTGCCAGAACTGTTCCTTCATGATATCTTGGAAGCTAGGAATTTAATTCTTTTGTGCATGCTTCTAAACCTGTAAAACAAAAGTTTTGGACAAAGTGAGCTGAGATACAGTGTGTAATCACTAGCTATACGATTTCTCTAAGCAGACAATAAAGGTTTTATTTCTGTGAGAACGCTATATGCTACTTTATTATGTGATAATATTCTTTAAATTATAAGTATATATTTCATTCAATTTTTTAGGAATGAATACCATGGCATTGTTCTATTGAATATATATCTGACTTAATTTGGTAAATGTTTACCAATTATTTCATATATATTAGGCTCACTGTCCCTATTTGCACAATTATTTTTAATATAGTAGTGACTTGGTACAGTGACTTCATGTTCATAAAGTATTAAACATTAATGTTAATTCTGTATTAAACAGTAGAGAATGTTTATGCAAGACAATCTAACAAAACAGTATTTTAAATTATAAATTACATGATTACATAATATTGTGATTATGTAGAGTGTGATTATTTAACAATGCCAAATAGTTTTTCAGCTCTGCCCTTCAGAAACACTTTTGTTCTTCACATTTCAGTTGCCAAATCTCTGAAGATTTTGCAGGCATGTTGATATTTTACTAAGGGAATTTATTAAAGTAGTTGTTCAATGCAATGCTAAATACTTTCTAATCCATAGCTGATTTACAGTCTATGTCATTTACTTCAGGAAGGGACAGGAAAGCAAAAAAAAACCGTTCCTTTACTGAGTCCACACCCTGTGCAAGAAAACTTCCCGTGAGTCATCTCAAGTGTCCTTACAAAGCCTATGAAACGGTAGTTACCACATTCTTCTGTTCAGATGATAGACTGAGGCTGGCTTAGATTAAACCTTTTCTCAGGATCAGAGCACCATGATTTTGAGTATAGCATGTTATCTGTTAACTTGAAAAATCCAACAAGTCCACCTTGGCATTGCACATTTTCTTTAAAAGAAAGAAGCTATGTGAATAATTTCAAAATATTAAAGTTCTAAACCAATATTTTGTGGCTCAATGAGTCATATTTGAGACCTTTTATGAAGCACCGCAATGTCTAATTACTTAAACCTGTGTGAAACACAAAACTTGTATTAGAAATTGTTTTCCAGTTTCACTGACATCTGGCTTCTCACATTTTGCAGTTTAGCTCAGGGGGTGCACTACAGACGGAGGTGAAGGGGACTCTGCTGTGGAGGCGGGAGAGCTGGGGCGACACAAGTTAGGTTGGGAAGGTCATCACACCACCAAGGGTACACAGTCTTTGCACATTTCCTCTCCAAATGCTGGGCTCTCACTTCTGTCCCCTGAGACAGTTATTTCTAAAATGAGTTGACAAAGTGCTTAAGAAGACTCTTTTTGCAGCCCTCCAGATGACCTCAACTTTTTTGGTGTTACTAACAATTTTCAAGAAACCCACTTAATCTTGCTTTTTCCTTTCCTTATTCACAGCACAACCTGGCTGACATCCTCCATAAATCTAACTCCCACTATGCATTGGAAATATGCTTCCTTGAGGAACAAGGATGGGGTCCCAGTGACACTACCCATTTTCCTTAAAAATTGAATCAATCATTACTATAAATCATAATGAAAATCTAGGTTGTTGGATTAATAAATTTATAAATAAGGAATAGTTCAAGGTTTGGTGGAAAACTTTATTGGTAGGATATATATATATATACACAATAATTATTGGAGGTTGGCAATGATTTACATTTTTCTTATGATTTCATATTCACATTGTAAATTTTTGAGTCACATCTACTGGTAGAAACATTACAACAAAAATGTTTTAATAGCAGAAAAAAACGATTTAATGCCACTGAAGTAGCATGGTAGAAGTTGAAGAAAAAAAGTAAAGACCTTCTTCAATGATCTAGGAAATCAAAGTATTTAAAAATTTCTCCTCTCTGTTAGTATTTCCAGAGCCTAGAATAAGTTGTCCTGGATTTAAACAAAGCAATGTAGCCAGCTTCGAAACAAATTTTAAAATGTTGAAATACATATATCGACAATTTATCCAATGGCATTCTTTTTTTAATAAATTAGTTTTGTTGTTTAAGAGGAATTTGTAAGTGATTTTGTTCTTTTGTTGACACAGGGACACTAGAGAGAGGAAGAAGGCTGACGTTGGCATGTGTGAATGATACCAGTGAGACAAGCTCTGCTGAGTCACAGATTGTCATTGAAGATGTCCATCGTGTTGTCAGTGATACACTAGTGAAGTCGCTAAAAGAGGTAGGGCCAAAAACATTGCATTGCACATTGTGTTATTCCAAAGATAACTATGAATAAGATTCTGGAATCAGTTAAATCTTAACAACAGTGTTAAACAGATGTATTTTCTAACCTTTTGTGATAAAGAAATGTATATGCCTAGTGGTAAGCAAATATATCCTTCTTTTCCTATCATTTTTGATTTTAAAAATAGTTTATTCCTTCATTACAGAAATACCATGAAGAAGATAATTTAAACAACTAATAACCGGTAAAATCAAGGCTCAGTACATCCTGACAATGTCTTACTGTAAAACTTCCACTTGTTTATTCATTCAATTACAAGTATTCACTTTTAAATTTGGAATTGTTAAATGAAAATAATGTATATGTGAAAAATCTTCTTCCACTTACTATTCCTTAGGTAACTGTTAATATATCGGGTATTAAAAATGGTTGAGAAGCTTTGTGTTGTTTACAATTTTACTATATTAAATGCATGTTCTTTTTATGAGTTGTCTACTTATGCAGGCTTTCTGGATTTTGGTATTTTAAATATCATAAACATGATGTAGGGAAATACATTCAATGCAAAACCTTCAATTATAAAACATAATCATCTTGCCTTGTGTGATTTTATTCTGGGTGTACATATGCAGTTTAAATTTATACATGCATACACATCACTTGAAATTGTTCTCCACTTTTAAGGGAAGATAATTTTCAAGCCCTTCAAGAAATAAATATGAATGTTCCTCTACCCAGCCCCCTGTTGCAAGATATCAAATCCTAGGAGAATTAAGGAAAGCAAATTTTGTATTAGTTTGTGGCTGTGGCATTTTAGAGCAGGCAAATTCAACTTGCAAATTGGAGCCCAGCTGCTGGTTTAAATCAGCTGAAAATGAAATGGGAGCATCTTATTGAAGTGTTCATTTGGCACAGGTGAATATCTTTCCAACAGGAGTAATGTGAACTCAATTTATAGGGAGGGCTAAGACGATAAGTCAGGAACAGTGTCTAGATCGCAAGAACACATCAAAAAGTAAAAAAAAAAAAATACATAAATTATAAAACATTGAAGTATCAAAGAGATTATGCTCTGATAGACTGGGAAGCAATCTAAAAGGAATTTGCTTTTTGTGTTTGCTCATCACTCATGAGTTAAGTGAGAGGACTAGAGCTGAGATTCATTTATTTACCTATTGGCAATGAAGCCTGACTTTCATCAAACGATCCTCCCTGCTCTCACCTGGGAGGCATTCATATCTTTGTTTCTCATGACAACATAATGGCATGTTCTGTTTCAATGATCTCCTATTTATCAGAATTATCATGTTGCTCAGATTTCAAAGAATCTTATGTTAACACAGATGTATTGAGGCGTCAGAAGCCACAGCTTACTTAAGCAGAGAGTCCTGCGTCACTGGCTACCATAAATCCAAAGGAAGCTACAGGCCTCTCTCGGTGGTCATCTCTATTATTAAATAATCTGACTATGAAATTACATGCTAAATTTCTTTACTTACTTAACTATGTATTCACGTACTTATTGAATCCCTTTGTTGTGCAAGGCAAGGTTATTGACAGGTGGACACTGGGCAAGGTCCTAATAGTGAATTGGGTGGGAATAAAACATGGTCATCTGCAACTTATCACTCCTCGACTTCTACTGGATTGTTGAGGCCACAGAGAATATGTTCACGAATGACAGGCTGCTGTTAGTGAAGGAATGCATGACCTTTACTGCTGCGATTCTGACATCCATTTCGCATAGTTCCCCAAGTGTCTCCAAGGGGAAAGAGCCCCAGTTGCCTGCAGCAGTAAACAAGTCACTCACTCACTCTGCTGACTTTTACTCCTGCATGGTGTCATTGTCTCCGAGCCCTCACTACAGCTTTCTGGGATCAATTTCTCAATATGCTTCCTAATCCTTTTCAGGGTACCCTTCCTGGGATACCCAAACTAAGACAAATACAACATTCTGTTATGATTATACCTCAATGTATGAATCCCTTCCTCACCAATGACATTTATATTGTTTTCAGTGCTTTATTGCTCTGAAAGTTCTGCATGTCTCCTGATGTTCAGCATACGCATGCAAAGTCTTTACTATACACTTAATTATCAATGGTGATTATTTCTCCTACTTAAGATTAAACGATTAAATCTTTCTTTAAAGTATTAAAAATTTGCATACAAATCATTTCTATGAAAATGATTTCTTATTTTATTTTTTTACAATGTACTTGTATTGGTAATTAGGATTTCATATATACATATAGATAGATAGCAATATAGATATATAAAAATGTTATAAAGGAATGAATATGAATGTATATGCGTAATGAAGAAAATTAAACAGAGTTGAAAGCTACGCAAATTCCTGAGTGTATATATTTTCCGTCATATAGTAGTCAATAAAACAGTGTTCACTCTAAGACTACTTGTTTCAAATTCTGCAGAAGCCCCTCCTAAATATATGACCAGAGGCAACTCACATAACTTCTCACTGCCTCAGTTTCTCCCAACGTAAAAGGAGTTAATAACAACTCATGGGCTTATTATAGGAAATAAATTATATATACAAAGTATATATTTACAGTAAATAAAGTATATACAATAAATAAAAATAACATTAAACAGTTAATGTTACTGTAGCTAATATTATATGTCAACTATATAATTAACATAATACATAAATTATGTATGTTTATAGGAAGTAAATTATATATATATCATTAAAAGTTTTGCCTAGCATTTAGTTAGCATTACATGAGTTTGCTATTAATGTGTGATTCAATTAAACCCAAATATATTGAAAACTAAATTGGTGGGTACAGAGATTCTTTCAAGATACTTACTATTGAATAGGAAAGATAAGAAACACACCCAGTTCCTTTAAAACACACAAGGACATATGTGATTAATGCAATGACATTGCTACAAAAGAAAATGCTATGAGATTAAAAAGAATACCTCTGACAGGCAGATTAACAAATGCTTATTGATGATGTAGAATATAATTTGTCTGTGTGGAGAAATATCAATCAGTGCATAACAAAGGGGAATGTTTTGAAGACATACATCTCTAAATAAAAGTACTGCTAATTTGTTTATAAATCATTTTAAATATTGACCTTGTTTTAATATTAGTTCTTATACCTACAGATTGTATCCTTCTTATTGCTAGGGTATGATCTCCACAACTAGTCTTACTTTTTAAAAAGTCTTTTGTTTAAATAAAGTCATATTTTCTAGTTGATGTTGTAATGGATAATTTAAACTTTTTGTATATATTTTTTGTTGTATCATGCCTATATTATACAATAGATGTGTACGGTTTTCAAATTAAGACACACAATGTTTTATAAATAAGAGCTGAATGGGAAAACCTTGTGAGATATGCCAGTTTCTCACATATATATTATAGTCTATTCTCCCATTACATCCTGTAAGTACAGATTGAAAATCTGCAGAAATAATTTCAACCCCAAAAGTCTTCCCCTCAGTGTCATTCTTTTTGATACATAAGATTACTTAATACCATTAACTAACAAACACTTTGTATCAGACCAACATCTGAAACGCAGGGATAGAGCCATTGTCAGTCATTAACACCTTAGTGTTAAAACTAATGTTGGATTATCGTTAGTGGACTGGCTGGAAATAAACTTGGAAGATTAGAACTGATAGGAACTTAGGCACTCAAGTAGGACAACATTGGGTCTGCAGGGGACAGACACATCCTGAAAAGAGAGAAGAACTAATTCTATCGGGTTCACATTTTGTTGCAGTCATGTCAACTGTGTTCACTGCTTTTTTTCTATAGTTTCAGAAAAAGTGGAGTCTTTGTGTGCTATTGACAGAGTAATATTAAAATACACATTTTGTCACATGTCTCCTTGTTTTCTTTTCTTTTCTTTTCTTTCTTTTTTTTTTTTTTTATCTTTTGCTCCATACTCTCTGCATCAACAGTTGATGAAAGATTGATTACTGGATTGGTGGGTGGCCCAGTAAAGAAGGCAAGAGATAATGCACAAAAAAAGAGGGAAAGCTTTGAATCAGTTTTCATTTTTCTTTTTTGAAAAGTAAGTTATTTCTAAAATGTAAGTAATATGATGTCATATTAACTGTGGTACAGATATAAATTTTTCAAGCTATCCCAAAGTATTGTCACAGCTTGGTGAGAGACCATTGGTCTTAAAAAAAAAAAAAAAAAAATCCAAGCTTTAAAATACTGGTCAGTATGATCCTATCTTAACTTTTCAATTTCTGTAACTATTCCCAGAGTTAAAGAAAAATTTTGCCAAAATACACTACTTGCCATTTTTTTTTTAACATTCCACACATTTTCTGCTTTCGTGCCTTTGTTCATGCTGTTCTCCAGGGGTTCATGCCCAATACAACCTGTTGATGAAACAGAGCTGAGTTTATTGCTTCCCACAACAAAAGAGGGTCTCAGAGTGGGGATGGTGAGGTCAGAATTTATTGAGATTTTGATATTTGTTTTAGGGTGTATTTTTCAATGTAGGAACTTGATTACGATTGGATGAGAACCATAATAAATCAGGAGAGGTTTGTGGAAATGTTAAGGCTGGAATTTTGAGGCTAGGTTTTCGTGCACAAATCATCAGTTTTTGGTTGAAGAGTTGTTGGGTCTTTCAGGAAGTTGCAATAGTAAAGTATCAAACCAGTTGTCCGGGAAGGACAGTCCTGGAAAAGTAAATAAATGTTAATGGAGACAGAAAAAATAGCAAAGTCAAGTTGAAGTAGACTGTAGGAATGATTTAGGTTGTCAATGTCCAGGTCAAGAATAAGGTCCAAAATACCTCAGGGAAATTTATTAAGATATAAAAGACTAAATTCTACCTTCAAATGTTTATCAAGTCTTCAGTCAATGGCAGCTTTTTACATGTGGCCAAAGTTGGAATTAACATAGGATAACATAGAGGTAAGGAATGTTGTTTCTTCATTTTCTAGCCAATCGGAGAAATAATGATTACATTTACTATTTGTTAAATGTTAGCAAGTTTCTTTACATGATTTTGTCGTTGTAAAGCAATAATACCTTCTAGATGGAATTCTTATTACCAATTTAGTACAATAAAGTAGTGCTTACACAGAGAAGAGAAAGGTTTTTGGCAAGTGCTCCTTGAACACCAATTAATTAAATAACTTGTGTTTACGGTTGCAACTAAAGCATTGTGGCTTTGTATTTTTTTTTTTTCCCAATCCTGAATTAAGAGTTCACAGTCCAAAGGTCCAAAGTAAGGTTTTATCTGTGCAGGGCATAGAATCTCATTTGAATATTTTTTGGATACAGGGATTTTATACACACACACACACGCACACACACACACATATATTTTCCTGGATTCTGAATTGTTTACTTATATTTTAGCTGCAAAGGGGAAAAAGGAAGAATTAAGCAGAAATTGACGCACTGTCTCCTCTTTTCTCCTGTCTGTTACTGGGGAAAGAGTGCTTCAGCTTCCAGGCAGGAATAGTAATAGATATCAGATAGTGAAGATGTGAGAGTGGAGAGTGAGAATATGGTCCTTTCATTATCTCTCTGCCTTCTCAGCTTCAAAGAGCATTGGAGCTTACTTCTTCAGGATGCTCATGAAAGCAGAGCTGCTATCAAGGTGGCCTTAGGCAAAATGTTGAAGCTGGGAACAATGGCCTTGAGTGATCTGCCTTCTCTTGCTTAACAACTTTACCTCCCTCAGGAACAGTCACTTTTGTTCCTTTTCAGAATTGTAATTCCCTCATAACAAAACCTCCTTGCAAGAAAGGATTTGATCTCAGTCATTTACAGCACAGAATAAATATAAATCAATGAGATACTTCTCCCAAGTACTTGTATTTTTAGCTTCCAGTGAATTGTGGAATAAAATATTGTCTGTCCTTGTTAAAGGAATCGCAGGCTTTGCAGATTAGGGGATATTTTGCAGGCGAGAGAGTTGTTTTTCATGTATGAAATCAGGCCACGTAGATTGAGTTTCATTGCTGTCAGTGTGTTCCCAACATAGCCTTTGGTGTGTAAACCTAGAAATAGTATCCTTCCAATTTTACCTTAATTACTAGAAAAATTTCAAATTAATTCCATCATTAAATAGATGATTGCACCCAATTAAGTCTTTGTGTTACATATTATAATACATGGGACCCTGCGGCAGCCTGGGCAGTGCATGGAGGAGTCACTTAACCACATAATATGTGCATACAATGGCACATACGATGGTGATGACAGGAACAGCTAAAATGTTCTGGTGAAAGAAAAAAAAAAAGAGCAGTACTATCTTCCGAAGGGGATTTGGTGCATTAAGGTCATTATGTTGCAAAATGTGACTATTACATAAATCTAAGAACAGAATCACAGAACAGAAAAGGCTTATTTCTACCATACAGCATTTTAGGTCACTGATGAATTAGGGGAAAAAATCCAAGATACTTTGGCCTCTAAGGGAAGTACAGAGAAAAATCAGTTATTTTCATTAATAAACAGCATTTAGTAGCTTATAGTTTATATCAATGTAAAAGTTAACCAGAGTAACTTTTTTTCTCCTGTAAAATTTAACTTTCTTTGTAAATATCTCAAATTGGTTTCTATTACCATACCAGTAGTTGGAAGTTGGAGTACAGTGCATTTCCTTCCTTCCTTCCTTCCTTCCTTCCTTCTTTCCTTCCTTTCTTCCTTCCTCTCTCTCTCTTTCTTTCTTTCTTTCTGTCTTTCTTTCTGTCTTTCTTTCTGCCTTTCCTTTCCTTTCCTTTCCTTTCCTTTCCTTTCCTTTCCTTTCCTTTCCTTTCCTTTCCTTTCCTTTCCTTTCCTTTCCTTTCCTTTCCTTTCCTTTCCTTTCCTTTCCTTTCCTACTGAACGCATAGTAGAACTTATAAACTGAAGAATAAAACATACAGATTTTGATAAACAAAACATCTCAGTAAAGGAAAAGGATGAGTAGAGGAAACAAGTTGGCAGAATTTTTAAGCCAATAAAAAACTCTCCTTTCAAGAAAAGAAGAAGAGTGTGATTTCAGTCCCTTGACATTGCTTTATGCTGTGTGATGATGCTATATTGTTTTATCATCCTATGGCTCATTAGATCAATTTGTAATATGTTTACATTCATTGGGATAAAAAAATTTACCACATTCTGAACTAGTATTATGCTATATGCATGAGTATAAACAGTTAAACTTTGATATTTTTATGTATCACACATACCAGAAAGAGAAAGAGAAAGAATTAGACAGCAAAAAATGTAAGAAAGAATGTTGGTGGTTGAAAACTAGGTAATTTTCTTCATTTTTCTCTTCCTTTGACCACTATGTAAATGTAGGAACCAAGGCCCCTGGCTTCCTAAAAGTTCATTGAAAAATCATCCACATGAGACAAATTGATTAATAAGAGAAAAGGAATACAAATTTATTTAATGTGCATACATGGGAGCCTTTAGAATGAATACACAAAGATGAAGGAGAAATTTTCCATTTTTATGCTTAGGTCCAATGCAGTATGGACAGCCGTGTACAAATAAGATTGAACAAAAAGGGTATGGACTGAGTGGGGAAACCCAGTAACACCTGTCTGCCTAGATTCCTCTTGGCCTCTCCAGGGAGCAGAGCTCGCATTCCTTCCTTCTGGGTGTGGAGCAGGGCTCTCTCTGGATTGGGGGTCTTATGACGCACAGTGAAACAAGGTAGGTCAGATAATTTCGTTATGGACAGTTTTTATAGAGAATAATTTGAGGTTTTATGGCTGGATTTTGGGAAAAAGCCATTTCGTTTCTATGGCCCGCCTTGTCAAAGAGGGATTCTAGTTTCTATGGCTAGAATGAGACTGAGAGACAGGAGGACAGGAAGTCAGAGAAAAATTTTTACTTCTGAGTCCTTCATTTTTGGGTTTTGTTTTCTGGGCCCCAACATGTATGAGCAACTTTTGAAAGAGCTATTTTCAAACTGCAGTATGGCTGCTTATGTAAAGAATATAACTTACAAAAATATCCATAAGAAATGTGCTATAATATAGGAATATTACAAGATAATATCACCATGAATAAATTATTATATTTCAAAATTATGTTAAAATGATGTTAGATTATTTTCAATTGTAAGCCTTTTCATGAAACCTTGTCTAGAAAGTTCTCTCCTTCTTTGAAAATTCATCTTTCTTAGAGTCAGCATTTGATGCATTGACAAAATTAAACATGATTTATACTCCTTTAACTGCTCCATGAACATTAATTTTGTTGCTTAAATAAAGACAATTAAATTTCAGGGGCAGCAACTTTGTCTATACTTCAAAACTTTTAATTAAAATACTTACCACGGGCATTAATGCATACCAAATTCTTAATTATCTGTTAATGATGATATGATAAATGATAAAATGTAATAAGAAGAAAGGAAGGGAGAAATAAAGAATAAATAAAAGGAATGAAAAGAAAAAGAAAGGAAGGAGGAACAAGCAAAGGAAGGAAGAAAAAAGAAAAAAGGAAAGAGAGACAGAGATTCACTTGACTAGCCTAAATAAAAAGAAAGAAAGAAAGAAGTTTTTATTTAATTTAAAGTAAAAACACAAATATATTTTATGGTCTAGCTATTATCCAAAGCTTTCCAAAGTATCCCAATAAAAAATAATTTACAATAAACTAAAATACATATATGGAATATATATATGTGTGTGCATGTGCGTGATATGTGAATATACATGACATATGAATACATATGCAATATTGTATGAATGCTGAAATTCACCTTTAAATTTATACTTGATAAAATAGCACATGAGCATTCTGTTCTAATTTTTGCTATTGAGTTAGTTTTAGTTAATCGGTGGTGATTTAAAACATAATCTTTGTCCCAAATCAACTTTTATATTCTATTTTATATACATAGTATATAAAAACATATTAGTATACTTATAGTATAGTATATAATGAATATGGTATATAAAGTATAATATACTTTAATATAGTATATTAAAATTGATTGCTCAAATAAATTATCTAGAAAATGAATGTCCGGGACAAAGTAAACAAATTTCTTTACTAAGGATTTTGTAGATTCATAGCAAGATCACCCACCTAAATTCTATTGATTATACAAAGTATATGTGGAATCCTATCATTGTTCACTATTTGAGCAAACTCCCTCTTTGACATCAGCATATTTTGCTTCCCTTTTATTACTTTCTTGATTTATCCACATTCCTAACAAAATCTAGGAATCTTGAAAAGCTTTTTCTTGAATCCACTCCATATATCAGCTACTGCCACTTCTCCTTAATCAAGAAACAGACCCAACAGATGTGTGCGCGTATGAAAATATTTATCTTAAGAAATTGACTAACATTATTGTGGAAGCCCAGAGAGTCCAAAATCTGATGCGGTAGGTCCGTAGGCTGGAGACTGAGGAAAAAGTTGCAATTTGTGTCCACAGTCAGTTTGCTAGAGAATTTCCCCTTGCTTGTGGAAAATCAGCCTTTTGTTCTAGCCGTATCTTCAACTGATGGAGTGAGGCCCACCTCACATTATGGAGTGCAATCTGCTTTCCTCAAAGTCCATGACAATTGGAATGTAAATCTCATCCAGAAGCATCCTCACAGAAATATTCACAATAAGGTTTGAACAAGTATCTGGGTACTGTGGCCCAACCCAGTGGATCCATAAAATTAACCATCACAAGTCCCATCCCTTGTCAACTGGGCACCCCTACCCATCTTTTTAAACCATACAACACTTCAAATAAAGACAATAACAAGGTAGTACTTCCACTTAACATGATACAACCATCCTGCATACAATCCAAAATGTGCTAATCCTTTCTCCAGATGTCCCTTTTATATTAAGGATATAGAGTCCTTGAACAATGTTTACTCTTTGATATCTTGTATCTTAAGTAGCTATGATGTAAAGTCAATACATTTATGTTAACATGATAAAGTCCTAAGAGAAAAGTAAACAAAGATATTTGATTGACACACAGTTATTAATAGACAGATGATAGATCCACACTTGTTCATCAGAAAATAAGCAAGATATACTCATGGCATTTACCTCTCTCATTTCTACAACTGGTCACCAACCTGATCAGGGTTGGTAAATAACTACTTTCTTCTATTCCCCACTCTGAATCCCCATTGCCCTTTTCAAGCATCGCTGCTGGCTGTGGTTCTTTACCTGGCAGGGGGACCCAAACTTTCATTACTGGAATCGGAGCCATCAGTAGTCCTTCCTGTGATGGGTTGTTTTAGTTTTCCACTGACTTTAATCCCAGGGTATGGCAATGCTAACAGATGCCTAAAGGATCCCCTGTATTCCAGACACACTCTCCCTCATCTCCCTTGCAGAGCAGCAGCCCAATGTCTACCTTGGTAGTAAGGATCATTCACTCCAGCCAGCACAGTGTGTCCCTTTTTTGCCTGTTGATTTAGAGGCATGAGGAGCTCAGAGTCACTGGGGGGCAGTCTTAACTTCCGGTTCAATGGGAGCACTGTTAACATCTGGTATTTGTTCACAATGGAATATTACTCAATTTTAAGAAATGACAGTGAGTTAGCACCTCTGGTATTATCCTGGATTAAGCTTGAGCCCATTATTCGAAGTGAGGTGACACAAGACCTGAAGAATGGGCCCCACTTGTACTCGCCATCAAACTGGTATCG
>CAUYRT010103869.1:0-26571 GCA_963574885.1 Lepilemur ruficaudatus
CTGCTGGTCTAACTAATATCAGTCCAACCCTCCCACCAAGAACAACTAGAAAAGCTAGATAAATTATAAAAATCAACTATTTAAAGGCATTGGGGAGCTACTAGGGCAGTCCAGGACTTGAGGAACCAAGATCCCAGGGAAAGCTCTGAAAAGTGAGCCTAAGAGTCTAAGCTACTTTTCAACTCATGGTTTGCAAGCAGAGACTAAGAAGCTGAGAACCTAAGAAGAAAGGAGTAGAGGTCGAAAAACTTAGAGCCACCAAGAGATTCACAGTGCTGGGAAGAGAAATATTAGAGTTCAGTGCCTCCAAGAAGGGGGGCTGTGATTTACCTTGAAGGGCTACACCCTAGGAGTCAGCAAGAACTAAAAGTAGAACAACTCTCACAAAGCAGAAACCTAGTCCTTAATCATCTCAATCCTAGATTATATTAAGGTGATCTACTCCTCCTCTTACCGCTAGCAAAACATTGAAGAAACGCTTCTCTAGAAGATCACATCATCCAAAGCTAAACAATTTCCATATACATTTAGCATTCAAACGAAAATCCCAGGGTTTCACGTCTCTAGAACCCTTAGAGCAGGGACTCAGACAGTAACATCTCCAGACTTCCCTCTAAAGATGATTTTCAGCCGTAAATTGCATGTTAGAATCACTTGGAGAGTTTTCAAAACTGCCAGTTCCCAGGACACACACATCAGACCATTAAAACAGAATCTCCAAAGGAGAACCAGGCATCAGTATTTTTTTAAAACACCTGAGATAATTCCAGTGTTTCCCTACAGTTGAAAACTACAGCATAAGGCAGGCCTGGGCCCTATCTAAAGTGTGTCTGCTAAAAAAAAAAGGAGGTACAGGCACAAAGAGAAAGCACACAACTTCCAAACAGCAAGAAGCCAAAAGAAGAAACAGAGAGGCTGGTCCATATACACTTCGTTTCTTTTTCCAATCTCTTCAGTTAAATGAAGCCTTCCTTTTCCTTTGGGGAGAATAGGCAAAGAGATGGTGAAAGGGTCAGAACTATCTTCTCAATTCTGTTCTCTTCTTGGGAATGAAATAGAAATTTCCTCGTTCAATCGTAGGACTGGGCAGCAGGTCTGTTTCTGTGGTAAACATCACTTTTCAGCTGGACCTTTACAGATGAATACGTTTGCACATATAAAAATTATAGAAGTGGGAACAGAGGAATATTTTGAAGCAAGGTTTTTCTTCCCTTTCAATGTCTTTGGTGATCATTGAAGCAAGGAAAGAATTATTTGTGACAGTCCTAAGTGTAAAATAAATGAAATATCTAAACAACAAGTTAGCTGAAACGTGTCATTTTTCCTAGCTCAGGACCTTTACACACACTGTTCCTATACTCTCCTATCTGCTCCTCAGTCCACCCCACCCCCTCACCTAGTTAATGAATGGTTACTCATCCTCTAGATCCCAGGCTCTCCGAGAGCTTTCTCTGATCCCACAGCCAAATTCAAGTTCCCCTGCCACGTTCTCCTGAGATCTAGAAACACCTATAATCATATATTTGTGATTATATGATTAATGTCTGATTCTTTGGATAAATTATGAATTGGATGAGGGTGGAAACCTGGTCTGTTTTATTCTTCATTATATTCCAGGCACTAACCAGCCACAGTTGTTAAATATTTGTAGAGTAAGAGTCTGTGGTCATTTAGAGGCTGCCTAAAACTGCTTCAAGTTGCAGATGAGGAAAGAATTAAAAAAAAAAAAAGTGACAGATGCCCTCATTTTTACTTGTCCATTAATTGACTAAAAATGACTGGAAGTACAATACTGGAGAACTTGAAAATAAAAATCAAACAAGGCTGCCAATCTTTGAATGAGTGCCCATTCTCATTCAACACAATCAACCACTAAGTGCACCCAGTGGCCAAGAGACTTGTATAAGACAGTATGATTAACAAGACCTCAAAAAAAAAAAAAATGGTCTCTGTAGCCAATTGCACTCAGCCAGAGAAGAGGCTGGGCCAACTGATGAAGTAAAAAAATAAAGATGAACAAAGATGCTCCCTAATGGCCTCAGCATAACAACTAACAGCTAATCCAAACGATAATTTTGCTGGATAACAGTTTGTGCCAGCTTGTCTGAGGCACTACAGTCACCAAGTTAACTACCTTATCCCAAATTCAAAGGAGGAAAAAGTGATTAACTTAATGTCAAATAAACACAGGGTACTAAACTCTGTGGCAAATGTTACCCTCAGACAACTGTTTGATACCACTGCACAGAGTTGGCTTCACTGAAAGACAGTCTCCACTCCTTCCAAATGAGCTGCCCAAACGATAAACCAAATATTGGGAAAAAAACTATGCTCCTGAATCTTGGAAAATACTTATGAGAGTGAATAAGGGGGCCAAACAAAGTCAATGGTAGAAAAACAATATGCAACCCACTTTCTTGTTGCCCCAGGCAAATGTATTGCTTAAACAATAACAACAGAATCTAATCAGTAAACCTTCCAGCTGCCAAAATTATACAAGCAACTTGACTATTTAAAATGTCACATTTCCCATCTGATATAAATATTTGCCTTCTGCTCACATTCCTGAAGTGTAATACAAATTCCGCCCAAACTAAAATTCACCTTGGCACAAACTATTTAATTTTTTTTTCTTTTCAAGTGACCCAGATTGGGCATTATGAAAATTGTGAAGCCCTGGTGATCTTTTCGGTGATTAGAATACATCACTGAAGGCTGGGTTGATTTTCAGCTGAGGCTTTGCACATTACTTTACATGTGGAAAAGTCTTGACTACTTCATTCAAGTCCTCTGAGACTTGGTTCAGTCTTAGTAATTTTTAATATACAAATGCAAGACTGCCTATTACCTGATTTCTGGAAAAATCATACTAGTGGGAAGCTTTTATTCAATTTTTAATATAAAAAAACAAGCCTGGTAATGAAAAAAAATGTAACTTGAAAAAATATTTAAAGAAAGCAATGTGAAAATAATGGAAAAGGTAAAAAGGCTAACTTAAAAAAAGATGGATATAACAAAATCGTATTTGTTGGCTATGTTGGTTTATGTCAGTATACAAACCTTCTCATTACTGGCAAGAAGTGAGAAATTTAAACCATCACAAAAATGTCCAATAGACGTGCTTTTGTGCCCTCTTATAAAATTGATTTTATATTGCAAATGTATTACATGCAGACTAAAACCATCTGTCTCCACATGTCACCCTGAAACGAACTGTATCAGAATCGCCTGGGGTATTGGTTAAAATGCAGATCACTAGATGCCACCAAATCTTCTGAATTAGATTCTCTCTTGGGAGCAGGACACAGGAAACTGCATTTTTAAGAAGCCTCCCTCCCCAAATCACCAAAAATCCAAGACAGTGTGCTTGCTCTACAAATGCAGCTTCCTGACAAGTCCTTAGCTCTCCCTTCTAATCCAACTGGAGCCCCTGTGCTGCTCCCATTACAGAAATTTAGAGCCACTTAGGATATTAAAGTTAGAGAACCTCTCCCTGGAGGATGTGATTCCTTTAGAACTCTGATCTCACTTAAACCAAATAAGTAACTAAAGAATCTGCAAAGTCTACTGGTTAATAGTGTGCTTGAGAAGCAATCCTTTCATGGAGTAGCATAATGTTTAGAAGCAGAATAAAAATGCTTCCAATTACCAAAGCATCTAAATTCAAGCATCCAAAGAAGCTAGAGCAGGGGCTTATACAACCGATGTACAGATTGTCATCATCTCCAAACCAACTACATCCAGTCACTTTAATTTCTGTCTGATTATAAATAAGCTATCCTTCCCCACCAATAACGACCATAATTCATGTTTATGACTACCTAAAGACTGTAAACAATAGTTAAACATCAACAACCAAACCCCCTTGGAAGCTGCCCCTGCTTTAAAATTCAACACTGACTTTGAGATCTTGCATATTAAATCAGGAATGAGTGTTTAAATAAAAAAAAAACCCTAATTTTGAACATATTTCAAAGGTCCTTCAAGCAACAAAGGACCTATACTTACACAGAAATGTTAACCAAGAAAGGAAAAAAGTTGTCTTCTTTATAAACCTCAATGGACTAGCATTAAGCCTCTTCCAGTCCAGCCCATGTGGAAAAATGCCCCAGAAGAAACATGAACAAAATAGATTTAGTATTAACATCTTTAATTTACATATTCAATAAATGTTTTAAAAGCAAAAATTTGGATTTTCTTTTTTTATGTTTGTGATCAATTATGATATTCTTATGATTTTTTTATGACCAATTGATATTTTATGTGTCCCTCAAAAATAAACTCAATTCATAAGACTGTGTTTCTAGGAAATAGGAAGTTGACTTTACAATGGCTCTATTTGAGGCAATTATCCAAGAATCAATCATGTGGTAAATTGTAGGGAGGACTTATTTAAGTCCAAAGGTTTTACAATCTTCAAGAGGCTTTGACCTTTCAGCTGAAATCTTTGTTAGTAAAAAAGAAAGCTCACAACTTCAGTTTTTCCTATCCCTGGAGAGGTGGAGGTAAGGATTGCCATAAAAAGGAAAGCTGTCTAAAGCCTTATTTGTAGTTTCTAGAAAGAGGTCAAGCAGTATAGACAGGAAATGGAAAACGTACCCTTGCTCATTTGGGGCTTAATCTCTTCATCCACATCCAAATCTTCTAGATCTAGAAAATTGTCTATCTAGAAAAGGATTAAAAACATTTTATGGATATTAGAATTAAGTAAAAAATGCAATGAATACATTTCTGCAACACTCAACTGAGCAGCTAAATCCACTTTTCTCAATAACTCCTGAGTCCCTGCTCAAGGCCTTTGTGTTCACTGTGCTTTTCCAGAGACATCTGAAAGAAGCAGTTAATTTGGAAGTTGGCCTGGATTTTGTAAGCACCCTAGTCAGACCTCTATACGGAAAGGGAAAAAACACTCTGGGAGTTTTTGAAAAGGGACTTTGTTCCAGATGCTATCCCAGAATATATACCACCATCATCACAGTCCAAAACAGTGTTTCGGGGTTTTGTTTTCACTTTATTGCTTTTGCCTGTCAAGTAAATGGTGGTGGTAGTGGATCTGGCTATTATCATAACAGCGCGCTTTCTTATAGCACTCTAAAGAGCCAGAGAGAAGAAACTAAAGAAAGCCAGAGAGAAAGGTCCATTCAAAACAAAATCACAACAGAGGTGAGCAGGGCAAAAAATCAAGTGTTCTCTCTTTCAAGCAAATAAAACTGAAAATTACTTCAAAGGTAAAAAGCAGAGCAAATGACCTTTACGGACACAATAGCAGCATTTCAGTGAAAAACTATTCCACATGGACTACTGCTTTCCACTGCAAGCTGACGATGAGACATTTCAGATTAACAAAATGGTAACATTTCAGACATGAACTAATTCATCTCAAGGGAATACCAAAGGGTGTAAATAAGAAAATGATCTCACCACTGGCATGAATGAGACCTAGTAAAGGCATAAGGTTGCAATGCCTTTTATGCTCATGACCTAAACACATGCATAACAAAATACCTTAAAATTACAAATTTAGATTTCATAATTGGAATTCAAAAGAGAGGCTGGGTCTTTCTTCCCTCAGTTCTACTTGCTGGACCATGGCTATTATATAGGAATTTAAAATAGTATTTCCTTTGCTTATAAGTACATAACTGTAGTTATTACTTAGAATCCAAGTGACAGCAAAAATTTATCTTCCATATGATGGTTTCAGTTCTAAAATTTGGGAATCTGTTATTTTCTATTGTCATTTTTCTTATGGTGATGCTTAAGGGGACTGTAGTCATAATTCTATATCAAAGCACTCCTTCCACGGTTCAGCTTTAAGAAAAAGAGATCCAGAGCCCAGCCAACCAAGGTTTAAGACAGTCAAACACCAACTTAAAAAAAAAAAAAGAAAAGAAAAACGTGTAAGGACAAAATCTGCTGAAGTCTCCAACTTTATATAAGGGACAGCAAATGAGTCCTGTGATTTTTGTTTATTTTTGTGTTTTTTGCCCCAAAAGTAAATTGAATCATGCCTTACCTTCACCTTTCCTGCCCGATTCAGATCACCTTGAAAGCAACTGCCAACTTTTTTGCCTTCATCCATCACTATCTGAAAATACAGGGAGGAAACATTGATGGGAAAATAAAACAACATAAAATAAAGGAGCTGATCTTGTAGCCCTTCGGATGATAAAACTTCCTTTCCAGTTTTGGTTAATTAGCTATGCATGATAGATCAAATTCACTAAGCCATAGAGTGGTCAGGGAGTAGGTTTCAGGAGCTCTGATTGTCTTCTTCCTCTAGACTCAACCACAGCATAATTTAGAGTAGATTACTTAATCCCAGCCTTCTCAGGTGGAAAATAGCAACATTCTCCACCTCCTATCCCATCCCATTGAACCTCTGAGGGACAAATCAGAGGATGCTAATACAACATTTTCAAGTTATCAGAAAACAATGCCATTCAACTATTCTTTGCCTCTCACATGCTGGTCAAAGACTCAATATGTGATATAATTTCAACGGCCAATAATTGCCAGTAAAACGTGAATTCTCTAGGAAAAAAAAATTCACAGTAATCTCACTGGAAGCGAGTTCTGGAACAAGAGAACTATAGGAATGTGCTATGTATAACCACATTTCTAACACAGAGATTTTTATTCCCTGTATAAAACCACAATCTCTTACATAATTCTGTCCACAGTATCACAGGAAAGACAACATGAGGCAGAAATTACAAACTCAACTGGCTTAAAAAGTAGAAGAGCTTCCCCTATGATTCTTTGATAATTAAAAAACATAGCTGAGGAGAATGTGAAGAGAGTCTATAAAGTTTTGAAGAATTGAAAAAGAATATCCAACATTTATTGACCAAATCTTGGAAAAACCAAGATAACAGAAACTTTTAAGTTTGAAAGAGATGAATCTAGGACAGATAAAAGAATGTCCCATTTTACACAAAGAATTATGAAAAGGAACACTTTTGTCCCAAAGAGAAGCTGAAAGATACAAACAATTTCAAGAATTTATAGATGGCAGATCCTTAAGAGCTTTTTAATGAAAATTGGGGATAACTAGTTATCATATCATACACAATGGCTGTTAAAATCATGAAATGTAATGATGATTTTCAATAAAGTGCCCCAATGGTACTCCTTCTAGAATTAGGAGTTACAGTTTCAATAATTGTCTAATGTTTCTTAAAGTCTCTCTTTTTTAATTCATGAAGAATGCTTTTTTCCTCAGACTGTTTCTATAAATGTGCTATGGTATTACCTGTTCTTCTTCTGAACATTGTGATGAGGTACGAAGAAAGATGGTTTTATTTCTAAGATGGTGGTCATTTGGTTCATTTTTATGAGAAATGTTTTCTGAAGAATCAATTCCAAATGCTCCCCTTTTGGTCACAGTATCCTCTGAAATGATAAGTTATATAGTATTAGGAAACATCCACCAAACCCAGTCTGGTTTATTTTGTGTTTATAGAGAAACTCTCTTTCAACAAAAAAGACTACTTTTCAAAGAATTCTACAAACTAAATGCTTGAGGCATTAAGCACTTTTACCTTTAAAAAGTTATTTCTAAAAATGTATAGAAAGATAAAATTATTTCATTCAATATCACCAAATATTTATTGAGTATCTACTACATATCCAGGACTGTTCTTGGCCATTCTTAAAAGGTCAATAAAGTATATTATTTGGAAGACTTAGACATTACCTATCCCTTTTTAATCTACATTTAAGGAGTTTTTTCCTTATATGGAAGTAATACAGAGATGATTTTAGAAAACTTATAAGAAAAAAGTAAAATACGAAAATCAGTTATAATCCTACAAGCCACAAAAGCTACAATAAAATTTTTTCAGTGGTTATCTTTCTAATCTTTTTTTACATATCCATGAATTTCTAAAAATCAGAATAGAATCATACTATATATATCATATTAACTCAACTTGCCAGCAATATCTCTTTTCATGTTATTGAATATTCTTCCATATAATTTTAATAGTTACAGAGAATTCCATCAAATAAATATAAAAGTTATTTAACACATTGACTGCCACACTAGGAAAAAAAATTTTTTTCCCTTGGGGCCATGGTATTTTAAGAAAATAGAATAAAAACTTCAAAAACAAAATGATTCTTTCTAATTTAATGAAAAAATTGTTATTTTTTTATTTTTTTCTGTGAGTTATATGCAACTTGAAAAACAGTTCATGCAGGTCCCAAGGTAAGGAGACATGTGAATTACATATGCTTCACAAGGCCCCAGACTCAAAACCAGCATGAGTTAAATACAATTCACATGGCAGTTAATGAGTTAACCCATCCCTTATTCTTCACTGCCTAAAATTATAAACAATGAACAGCTTTGTCCTAAATCCATGTACATTCATAATTATCACTTTAAGCTAAGGAAAGTGTCTAACACTAATCCTAAATTAAGACACTGAGAAAACTATGATATCATGATGTGTCATTAACATAAATGTGGGGAAAACAAAATGAAGTAAGTTTGGTAAGAGATAATGAATCTAGCTTTGGCCATGTTGCATTTGAGGTGCCAGTAGAAATCTTGGTAGAAATGACTCAAAGGCAGCTGCAAATGTAGACTAAAATGTGGGAGAGATATCATAGCTACAGATAAATATTTGATCATTAATTATGCTGAGGTAACACCTTAAGCCATGCAGTTATTTTTAATATTGGTAGTAATATTAAAATTAATAAATAAGGGTTAACTTTTATTGAGTGTCAGGCACTCTTTTGTGAGCAACTCATGAATCATCTCATTTAAGCCTCACACTATTCCTAGAGGCAGGTACTGTTAACATCCCCACTTTACAGATTAGAAAATCAAGGCTAACAGAGAGATTAGATAACTTGTTCAAGGTTATACAGTTTTGATCTAAACCCAGGCCTTCTGACTGTTATCCTCCTAACCACTGTACTTTGCCACCAGAATAACATAGCAAATTAAGGGAAAAGGTGCTTAGAGAATAGAAGAGGAAGCAGAAAAAAGAAAAAAATATCCCAGATGAAAGACAAAGAAAGAAAGCTTACAACAATCAAAGAAGAATCAAGGGTACAGGGTAGATTCCAAAACTGGAGCTTGCTAGCTCTAATGACAATAGCAAATATAGGAATCTATCTGTGTCAATGATCACTAGAAGAGTGATAAAGGAATTCAAAAGAAGTCAAAAAGCAGAAATCAAGCCATTGTCGGGTTGGAGAATCCTGCTCCATTGCCTCACTAGACTCTACCATCCAGAGACGCAGCAGTTATTCTATTTGTGAGCTCCTTAGGCAGGTCTCTAACTGAAGGGGTTATGAGACAGCCTGACCCAGCACCATGGCCATGTTTGTTTCTCTTGAGCTGTCAGTTGCATAGCATCAAAATCGGTAAGATTCATATTGTAATTATCATGGCCTGGTACAAGTCCAGTTGGAGTCCCTCGTTTGCCTTTGAATACCCCATCATTAGTAGAATTAAGACTTCTGAGGATATTTTCAGAACATTAACACAGAAATAATATTGGGGAACAGAGATAAGGTAACTTAGTCTATAATACATCATTAATTAGCCAAAGAGGGAAAACACAAATACTGAATGCATCACTTTCTCTTTAAAAAATGTGATATCCATAAACAACACAAGCCCAGACCAGCTCTCTACTACTGCCTACCGCACCAGCACCAGTGACTCCTAACTAGCTGCTACTGGCAGATGAGGCCCCTGCCTTTTGCCACAACAAATCCCTAGAAACTCTGGTGTGAAGCACCAGCCTTGGCTGCTGTGGGTGGAGGGGCTGGGGCGCTGAGTAAAGTATGGAGAGGGTTGCTAAGAGTACTGCTGGGGCAACCCGCACTAGGAAGGATCAGGTAAGTGAGGAAGAAATGGCCTTAATGCTTATTCTCCCCAACTTGTTCCTCTTTTCCAGCCAAGAAGATGTCCTGAATCAGGCCTAGGGCAACAGTAAGCAGCAGTAGTAGAGTAGAGCAAGGTAGGCATGGAGGTGCTTGGAAACTGGAGGAGTTAACTGAGGGATGAAATGGTTCCTCAAACTTCATTAAAGCTGGAAGGAAAGAAGACTTCCTGTGGCTATAGCCATTCCTCAGTGCACTGTTCTAATAAAAGGTGGAATAGTTTCAGTTCTCCCCCTTGTCCCTTAAGTCAAGCACAACCTAAATCTAGTATTCACTAAGAAAATACTACGCACCCAGCACAACACTAGTGTAACAGTCTATTGACTTAAATGCTTGAAAAGCACAGCAATGTCTGAAAATAACAGATGTTCTGTAAGGACAAGTTCTATTTGTTCTCATAATTACTCAGTGTACTCTCTACCATTTCCAATAAAACACCCAGGTTATTTGACAGGTAACCAGATGAAACTCCTTTAAAATAAAGAACAAGCCAGGTATAGTGGCTCACACCTGTAATCCCAGCACTTTGGAAGGCCAAGGCAGGAGGATCACTTGAGCCCAGGAGTTTGAGACCAGCCTGGACAACATAGAGAGATCTTGTCTCTATAAAAAAAAAAAAAATTTAAAAACATATTAGCCAAGCATGGTGGCATACACCAGTAGTCCCAGTTACTGGGGAGGCTGAAGCAGGAGGATCACAGGGGGTTGGAGGTTGCAGTGAGCTATGATGATGTCACTGCACTCTAGCTTCGGTGGCAGAGCAAGAATTTGTCTTCTAAAAAAAATGAAATAAGGAACAAAATATAATGAAGTCCTAGCTTCTGATGCTGATGCTGAACTACTGTTGGAATCTCAGATCTAAGAAAAATTTTTGTTTACTCTTTTAAAATTCCTCCTTTTGTAAACATAAAGTTTTCACTTTTAAAATAGCAGGAGATGCAGAAAAGAACTTGTTATCTGTCTAAACCTACAGTTTAAGGCTCCTTTTTAAACCTCAAAATTAGTTTCATAAGAATATAAGATATAGTATCCCTCCAAAGACCCAGATAGTGCTCCTTCTAAAGGCTTTTATCATTTTTTTTTTAAAAACCCAGCAAATAAGAAATCTCTTGGCACAATGAGATAGGAAAAAAGTTCTTTTTCAATATGATAATGTCAAAATGGCAGATGTTGGCATAGCCTGGAACCCGAGTGGCTGAAAGCCTGATTAGAGAGCCAGATGCTGCTTCCCAGAGTTATCCTGGTGGCAATCCAAACATGCCACCCTGGTGTTCGTCTCATCTTCTTCTGTTTCTGTTTTTCATCAGAGTCCTTTTCCACCCTTTCATCTTATCCTAATGTTTCCTGCTTTGAAATAAGTGTCAGACATAATACAGTTTAGAAATCCAACAGCAATATTTCAGAGAACAAGTCAGTTATTGAGACCTGAAAGAGTGTTTCTTTGGGCATTTCTGAGTCAAAACTTCAATACGGATGAGACAAAAGTTTTTCCTAAAGGTTTTTAAAGGTTTCATTATTCTGAAGCAATGGAATTTCAATTTTCTTTTGATACCAAACAGATAAACTTCCAACAGATCTCCCTTACAAAGCCCCCACTATACCTACAGTGTCTAATTTCAGACCAGAGGAAAAGGTTATACTCCTTCAAAAGGTTGAAACTTGATGCCTTGATAAATTAGACACTAACCACATATTGATTATGTATCTTCCAGATAAAAGTGATTATTTTCAGAGAACTTGATTTTGAAAGAAATTTTTTTAAAAACTCAAATTTATCCATACAAAATCCAGACTAGCATCCACGTGCTGAGAAGCATTACCACACTTGCGGTAGAGTTTTCACAAATCAGCATAACCAACATAAGAATTCACCACCAAATCCTGTCAGCAACCTCGGAGTGTCTGCTCTTCTGCACCACGGTCAATAGCAATATAAATCAAGAGCATGTTCTCAGTCGTGAAAAGATATTGAATATATTGCTAGAAGGAAAGAAAAATTCATGGTGGGAAATTCTATGCAGCACTGGGCAATCGCAAAAGCCTTCTGCAAAGAGAATAGGGGATAAGCAATTATGCTTATAACAAGGTTGGGTACTTTGAAAGTCAGGGTGTGATTTTCACATTATACTCCTTGCCTAGAGCAATGTTTCTCTGGACAATAGTATCTGCTCTTGATTTGTCCAGCCACACTAACTTCACTCCACTGCTTCTTGATCACATGTTTCTTGGTATCTGGACTCCCCTGGAGCGATAGTCATTAGAACTAAATCAGCAATTTAAAAACCAATCAATCATAAATCAGAATAAATCCAAAGAAGCTAAATTCAGCAGACAAATGTTTTGTCTAAATTCCCTTTGCAGTGCTCTGAATTCCAACTGTTTTATGTTCTTCATTTGAGAGGGCACAGGGAGGAGAGGATTACCTCAGCCTGGCCAGTCAGGAATAATTGTACTTTCCCTGAGGCCGGATGATAATTGACTCATTATTCACAGTCATAGTCATCAACCTGCCAAGGCACAAATGTACAACCCTGGCCTGGAAAAATGTGTGTCAAAAGCCCTAGTTAATGGGCACAATAACAGTAAGTTTAAAATTTTGAAACAGTGTTAGGCACTTACAGGGAGAAAAATGTGAAGAGAGTATGAAGTTGCTCAAAGTTTATTCTCAGGAAGAAAATATTCGTGATAGTTGAGTTACAGAGCTCATTCAATCCAAAAGTTATATTCTGGGCATCGACTGTGTACAAGATGACAAAGACGGATAAGAACCAGTCCCTTCCCTTACAGAGTTTACAAACTAGGAAATTAAGCCATGTATGCAAACCACCAAAAGAAAAGACACCTCTGGCAGATGATGTAAGGGAGGTACAAACTCAGAGAATGGTAAAATCATAATCCATTTGGGACAATCACAAAAAGCTTCACGTAGAACAGGGACATGTGAGCTGAGCTTTGAAAGACAACTACAATTTCAACAGGAAGAGATGATTCTACAGAGGGAAAATTTCATGAGCAAAGGCCCCAAGGTGAGAAGACACAGGCCTGAGGAAGAATCACCAATTATACCAGGAAGATTAGAGCTCACATTTAGTGACACATGGACAGCGTATATTTAGAGGGCATGACAAAAACTCTGTACCTGACCTAGCTCCTGGGGAGTCACAGTTACAGTTATGCTCTAAGAAGGTGAAATGGATGGAATGGAGCAGAGTGGTTCAGGTACTAGAGGCAAAAAGTATGGAGGTATTGAGGTATTGTGGTAATCCAGGTGAGATGCAAAGGGAGTCGCAGCTGTGATGGTGGTGGTAACAACAGAAGAGATTTAGAAAAGAAAAAAAAGAACACACAAGTGAGTTCTTTTTGTGTTTCTGGAAAAGAAATGAAGACACAATCTCCAACTGGTTATGTTTCCTTCCTTTAGATATCACAAAATATTCACCTTATCTTTCCACTGCAATCTGTACCATTCTTTTAATTTGGCATGCCTAGATAACTTTTTTTCTTAAACAATCTCTATGATGGTGGAAGTAGATAATACAGCATTATCTACTTCTTGGCAACCTGTCAAGTGGAATACAGTTTGCTGCAGAGAGGCCACCCCATAAAATAAGATTACCTTCCCAACTGACTTAGTCAAGGCCCCAGAAGTGGCCCGGAGTGGAAGCACATGCAGCATATTTGAGCATAGGCTCCTACAGCTCCAGAATTCACAGGGTGACAGCTGCTGGTGACAATGTCTGCACAAGGTAGAATCTGTTGCATCCAAGAAGTTCGTTTGTTTTTGCACACCATCATTTTCTACTTTAAACTTACAAGTCTATGCACAATTGATTGATTTTCTTAATAGGAAATATTTACAGACAAGCAGTACCCTTCACATCTTGAGCCAAACCCAGGGTCACAAGGACACATGTTCATCTGGTGAAGAACCCAGGGTAAGGATTTAAGTATCCATGAATAGTATCTCCATGTCTCCACAGCTTTATTGAGGTATAATTTACATACCATAAAATTCACTCATTTTAAGTTTACAATTCAATGATTTTTAGCAAATACACAGAGTTGTACCATCACCACGATTCAATTTGTAGATCATTCCATCACCCCAAAAAGGTGCCTGGTGCCCATTTGTAGTCATTCCTTATTCTTACCCCCAACTACAGGCAACCACTAATCTACTTTTTCTTGCTATAGATTGGTCTTTTCTAGACATTCCATATAAATGAATCATATGATTATGTGGTCTTTTGCGCCTGACTTCTTTCACTTAGCATAACATTACTGAAGTTCATCTATGTTGTGGTATGTATTATTAATAGTACTTTGCTTATTATTGTCAAATAATATTCCATTGTATGACTAATACCACATTTTATTTTCCCATTCACCGGTGATAAAATTGGATTGTTTCCACATTTTGTACCCGTTTAATTATGATATAGAGTTTGATCCAAAGACTGTCACCACTAATCCAATTCCATGCAGTGCCACAACATGATGAAATCAAACCACAGTGTAACTAGAGTTTCAACTTCTCTTCATACCCAGACAATGGGAGAAATACGTATGTTCACTGAGCCTACAACTCTCTAATCACCTTATGTCCTCTGTATGGTCACAGCCATGGAATTGGGACACTCTCTACCACATGGTCCTGTTTTCTTCAAATTTATATGAAATCAGCTGAAATTACCTTTCTAAATTGTGCATTGCTTATTTCTTCCCACTATAATGTAAGACTAAGAAGAACAGGGATTTTACCATGAGGAACTTACAGCTCCTGCAAGGTAAAACACTCATTCCCCACTCCAAAGGACAGTAACAATTAAGACTGGAACGTAAATTAAAACTCAGCCTTTCAACCAGCAAGTTCTGCACCAAATGTTCACTATGTGCTTAGCATTCTGGTAAACTGGAAGACTAGAAGAAAAGTTAAGGAAGTTAGATTACATGGCCTCTGCCTATAAGAAACATAATCTATTTCCTTAAACCTTATATTCAGTCAAATGCATAACATTTTACATATTGTTCAGCCAGCATTTCCATATCTAAGAATTTATCCAAAAGAAACGAATAAGTATGCAAGCAAACATTTCACTACAAAGCCAAAAATGTCTAACCTACTCCCTCGAAAATTTTTACTTAATCAAGTCCATAAATTTTTGAGTATCTTTGAACCAGCATTTTCCATGTGTAAAAATGCATCCAAATGCATCCATTTATGGCCTTTAAACAAAGGCTATAAATAAAGACAGTACAAAAATGTCACTACAAAAAAAAAAAAAAACATTAAAAGGCCAAAGCCTTCAAGGACCTACAGGGCTATCCATGCCTGGTCTGTCCCCACCTCCATGCCCTCTGACCTCAGCTTCCACTCCTCTCACCTCTGCTCATGCTACTCCAGCCACAGTGGGCTCCTCGCTGTTCCTCAACCAGGCCACATGCTGCTATTACCTGGCCTCAGCACTGGCTGCTCCCTGGGCCTCAAATATGCGCAGACTTAACTCCCTCATTTCCTTCCCAACCTTCATTCAGATTTTACCTTCCCAATGAGGCCTAACCAGATCACCTTGTATAAAACTGCAACCCTAACCAGCATTTACAATCCCTTACCCTGCTCTGAAGAGGTGGGTTTTTTTTTTTTTTTTGGTTTTCGTTTTCTTTTCAAAGCAATTACTATCATCTAACACGGATATTTTTCTTATTCATGATGTTTCTTTCAGTTTCCCCCTTCTAGGATGCAAATTCCCTGAAGGCAATGATCCTTGTCTCTTTGGTTCACTTCTGTGAATAACACTCAGCACATAGTAGGTGTTTAATAAACACTTATTGAATGAATGAAGCTATGCAATATAGTATCAGTCATAATAGCTGAAAATTAGGATTCAAATTTCTAACAAAAAGAGAATGCTTTAAACAAATTGTGGCATATCCACACAATTGAATACTATGCAGCCATCAAAAACACTGTTAAGTGATAATATGTATTGTGAAGATGTTCATAATATAATGTTATGTGAAAAAGCAAGTCACAAAAAAAGTATGTAGAGCATGACCCCCTTTTTATACAATTATAATAAATGAGCTAAATATATAAATGAAATATAAGTAAATATATGTATACTACATGTGTATGTTTTAGATATATGTAACTAATCCTAATAACAAGTTTGAGATAGAAGTTATCATATCCATTTTATAAATTATAAAACTAAAGCTCAGAGACATTAAGTAACTTTCCCACCTCATTAGAAAGTAGCTGAGCTCAGACTCAAATCCTGGTTGTCTACAACCTTCATGTTCTTAACTAATAATTGTATACATATATACCTATTAATAAACATGGGAAAAATTCAGAAAGGATATATACACTCATGGTTTATCTCTAAAACAATGGATTATTTTATTAGTTAATTCGATCTAGGTTTGACTTCATGAAAGAGACATCTAAAGTAACAACAGCTTAAACAAGATGGAATTTTATTTCCCTCTCGTTCAACAGTAGAGATGTAGATAATCCAGGACTAATATGATTGTTCAGCCCCACAAAGTCATCCTAGAACCCAGCATCCTTCTATCTTTCTGCCACCCTCAGGGCACCACCGTTCTCCACATGGTGCAGGATGGCGTACCACAACACTCTTGTTCCAAGCAAGAGGATGAAGAAAGGGAAAAAGAAGACACATACATAACTTCTCTGTAATTAGTTGAGGCTGGTTTAAGCTACTATACTCAAGAAGCACCCAAAACAGAGCAGCTCAGACAAGCATTTTATTTCTTTCTTATGTAATAGTTTAGGTGGGTAGGCTCTGTTCCATGAGATGATCCAAGGATCCAGGCTGGTGGGATGTTCTGCCATCCTAAGTACATGGTTTCCATGTCTGGGTCTAAGGGAGTTACTCTAATGACTATTTCCAGTCAAGAGAAAAGGAATAAAAAGAATCCAGGGCACATGCCTTAAGGATATGATTCAGGAGTTGCACGTTTCAGTTCCCCTCACACCCCACTGGCATGAAATTAGTCAAATGGTTATACCCAGCCGCAAGGGAGACTGGGAAATGTAATGTTTATTCTGGCTGGCCATAGAGTAACTAAAAATTCCACTGCTACATTGAGTGTATTTTTTGTTTCGCTGTGTGTGTACGTGTACGTCTCGGTGCCTCTGGGTATTTTCAAATTTCTCTACCATAAATAAAAATATTAAAAAATAAGATGTTATTTGTAGAGGTAAAAAGCATTTTTTCCAACCAAGCTTCTTCTAATCCTCAATCTAGGGAGAATACCTATAAGCATCTTCTTCCTTCTTAAAAAGTCTTTCCTGAAAATAATAGAGAGGAAAAAAAAATGCTATAGTCAAAACTCCTTTAATATTTAACTTTGATGTCCCTCTTTTAAATCATAGCTAACCTAATCAAAAAACTACTCTTGAGTAAGGCTTTAAAACTTGCCAAGTACCTTCATGTATGAAATATACGATAGAAAAGGTACCAGGAGGCAGCAAAATTATTGGAACGGTATTTCTTAGAAGTACAGGCAACAAGATGCCTCCACAGCCTGTGTGGTCTCCTCAGTGTGCTTGCTAATGGCAAAATGCTCTCAGACAACACAGATCTTCTGGCAACAACAGACAGAAGTAGCAGAAACATTTCCCCGCGATGGAGTAGCTTTGGCCCACAGACACATGCACTATAATCCTTCAGACTTGGGACAGAGTGCATGCTAAACCAAAGCCCCCACTAACATTCTGTAAGCTATTATATCCTAGTCTCTGTAAGTATCAAAGATCAGCAGAATCACAGTAAAATTATTCCTATCATACTTTTTCACTGTCAAAATGCCTTTTAAATAATATAAAATGGTGACATTAAACAAAAAGTCATATTTAAGGTAAAATAATTGTTCTTATGCTTTGGGTGAGGTGGGAGGTGTCACAATTTCATGGAAGTTATACACTTTGTTCCTAGAAAAATATAATATTTATAAAGATGAGTACCAAATTTTGAAGAATTAATGTCATCTCCCTAAACCTCTCCGTGAGAATACACTTCAGGGTGTATTCTCAAAGCCAGTCTGAAAGTCAAGGTTCCTGGGCTGCACATAACAACTACTGAATGCTGGGGACAGATCCCTAGGAATCTGCATTTTAATAAGTATCTTCCAGGTACTTTTTTTACATATACATAAGGTAAAATTCCCAAGTAAAGATTCCATGAAATTGAATCTAAAAATTGGTAATCTGATCAACAAAAATCTAACACCTTATCTTTGTCAAAAGGGCATATAAATACCTTTGCCTGATAATTATGTGAAGGCATAGTATTTAGAACATCCACCAGAGGCCAGTGTAGGATTATTCCCTGAATTGTACAGTCTGATACTATACAGTATGTAGTACTACATGTAGTTGGTTTTTTCCGTACTTCAAGGAATGGGGTATGAACAATAACATTGTAGACAATATTTTATATTTTTTTATATTTAGATTCAAGATTACTTTAATATTTAACCTTGATGTTTCTCTTTCATATCATAAATAGCTCCCCAATCATAAAACTTTACACTTAAGTCTTTAAAATTTACCAAGTACCTTCATGTGTATTTCATCTAATTCTCACCACAACCATGTGACACATACTGAACAGGTAGAATCACCTTCCCACTATGTTGGCCCTGCCCACAACAAAATGGGAACTATACAGGCAGTGACGTCTTGATAAAACTAAACCTCTTCAACCTAAGAGATTTTCCTTCACCCTGAGATTATGGCCTTTTGCCTACCTGCACAAAATCACTTCCACTTAAGACAACCTCTTCCACTCACCTAGGCTGGCGAGCGTTAGAGGGAGTAATTTTTTCCCTCTCCTTTACATATAAATACTTCTTAGGAGTTTTCAAACCTTCTGAGGTAGAACATCTTCTGAACACATTTGTAATAATGTAGGACTCAAAACATTGGCATAAGGCATTAAAGCAGCTCAAAAGCAAACTTAAATTATACATGTCTTTCACATTCTCTCCTTTTTTCAGGGAATTCCAGGACGGACATCCCTCATTAAAATAAAGGGAAAAGAAGAAAAGAAAAAATTGAAGTAATAATAAGAAGAAAAAAGTCTGAAAATCCACTGTTCTCATCAATTTTATTGTTCTTTTCTTAAATCACAGAGTGTCTGTTCAATCTAAAACTTGGACCTCAAAACCCAAGACAATTTGGTTTTCTGGATACTATTTTATCAGCACTATGCAAAGAGTAGTTAATTCTGCCTTACCTGTCAACCTCTAACTATACAATCTATAAACATATGGATTGCTATTCTGCCTTCACACATCTAGAGCATTAGGGAATGACACCGTCCCGTATAAGCAGATAGCAATAAATACAAATGACAAATACAAATAAGTTGATGAATTCTTCTAGGGCAGGGACTCTGTTTCGTTCACCTTGTATTCCCAGATTCGAGCTCAATGTTTAAAACACAGCAAGTATAGCCAATACGGAAATGATCTCAACATTAGCAAGAACTGGACTGGCACTATAATTAGGGACTGAACCCAATACCCAGAATTACATGATCGGCTTCAACCCCTTTTTTTCTAATCAGTGGTTCATAGACTATAAAACATAATGCAAAAGGCAAGCTAATCTGGAGAATACATGAAAATGGTATAATAATTCCTCCAGAAGAGTACAGGAGTGAGACGACTGGGATCACTCAAATTTATCTCCTCTGGAACAAATCCAAAAAAGAAAAAAAAAGGCACTAAAAATCACATAGTAGACAGATTGTGGTTTGATTTTCATAAAAGGAAGATATGAGTTTGGTTAAAACTAAGTTTCCTGTTTGTATCCCTTTGGGTTTAGCTGACCATTTCAAAGAAAATATTATTGTTTCATGGTTGACAGAACATTTTGCCAAAACCATTCAGATTTGAATATGTGCCCATTCAACTGAATCAAAGGACGCAATCTTATGACTACCTCAGTTTCAAACAAAGCAGTTTATCCTTTTCCTTCAAGTAATGACACATCTAACAACAACAAGTAAAAATAATATCTGAAGTTAAAGAGAAATGCATATAAAACAAGTGTGCACCCACTTGATGTTGTTTAAATCAGCTATTTAAAGGCTGATAATAACCATTTTAAGTTTATGTGGCTATTAGTAGTTCTCTGCTTGTATTTTTATAAAAGTTTAAAATCCCATTTGCCAAGCTGAATTAGAAATTTCAACTCTCTAATTTATGTCTACACATAAAATATATCATATATAAAATATACAAATTGAAAAGAGAGAATCAAAGAACATTATTCTCTTATTTATAGAAAAACCAAATATTTAAGAAATTTTCGTATCTTACTTCACTGAGAAAGCACTCTAGAAAAGATATTTATTGGAACAAAAACTACACATTAAAAACACTGCTGAAAATAAATTTAATGATTATAATTCAAAATGCCATACATATTTAAATACATTTTCTTTCCTTATCCAATTACAACTAAACTACAGCAGAAACAAAAAACAAATGATTATCTATGGACTAAATATTCATGTTTGGAATGAATATGAATTGTAACAACCTCAGCTAAAGATTTATGCTAATATATCTAAAACAAAATGGCTCGATCAGCTCAAAATCTGTCATAATTTGAGAGGGAAAATTTCCTTCTGCAACTGAACCAGCAATTTTCTGTGTTTCATAATTTGTCAATTTGTTCCCTAAGTGTAGCGATTTAGTGATGACAAAAGAAATAGAGAAACAAATGAAAATTGCTTAATTACAGTTTGCAGATGTTCCCCCAAAGAGAAAAAACAGGTTAATGCTACTGATACTGTTTCTTCCATAGGACTCTACCATTAATATAAATTAGTTCACTTTGCTCAATGCTTTTTTTTCTCCTTTAGTGTTCTATGTGATATTTGATGTTATATTGTGATAAAGAGGTCACACACAGACAGCTACTGAATTTATGATTGACATAAAATCACCAAGTATTTTTTTACCCTTTTATTCTTTTCAGCAATACCAAAAACCACGTCAATAAAAAGCTTTAAAATAACACTGCTTCCTTACTCTCTCCCTTGGAATGCTAGATTAATTAAGTTTTTTAATTGCCTACTTTTACTAGCAAGTCCTCATATGATGCCATCTGCAAATTTCCCTTGAGTTAACATTATACTCGTGGCCTATGTCCCATGGCCTATGTCTTAAGTTAAAGTAAGTTGATTGCTATTTGCTCTGTTATTTTCAATTGTGCTCTTTGCTGTTAAATTCACATTTGCAAAAGTGCTTCCCGGGTTGCCTTTTTTTTCTTAACGCAGCTAACGAAAAAAAGGAAACAGAAAGGCACTGCAAATGGCCTGTGAACTAAAAACACCACTCAATATTCAGTAGGGAATTAAATGACTGATAACAACAGCACAGAAAATGTGGCTTAGGTGCCACCTGGAAGCATAAAGCTGGTCAGTTCGTTTCCAACTTCCTCTGGCAGGCAATCTGCCAGTTGCAAGGGTATCAAAACAATGTTAAGCCCTCTGGTCTCTATCTAATACTCGACAGAAAATAACTGCAAAAGGCTACACAGCAAGGATTATTTTTCCTGTTGTGTTTTCTTTTATGAGAGAAAGCTGTTTTTATGCTCTACTGAAATTCCTATCCTGCTCTGAAATTGGTAAGAAGGCCAGCTGCTTTCTACATTTTTCTCCATGGTATTTTTCTACAGATTGTAAATTCATTCTTCAGATTGGGAAAAGCCTCTCTTTGTACCCCCACAGAAGTTTAAAGATGTATTTCTAACGTTCAAATTCAAAATAGCTTTGGGGACCAAAATGATATGTCAACTTTGGGAAATGTGTTGTTTTATGTGCTGTCACCAGTTTCATTTTTAATTACATTTTTCAGAAGCTGTCAAGTATGAGGAGTGATATTCCTTTGGATGAACTGACAACTCAGAATTTATCAGTCCAGAAGTGTAAACCAAATCCCAATCCAAGATTCTAAGCTCTTGACAGAACATTCACTTAATAAGGAAAAAAAAATTAAAGACTCCTGAAATGAGAGCTGTGTAACTTTGAAGAAGTCACTCGGCCTCTGTGGGCCTCAGTATCTCCCAGGCAAAATATTCGTGACTCTTCTTTGACTCTTTCTTCTTCCTAATCCTGTGAGTCACCTGTTACTAAAGTGCTATCAGTCATTCCTTCACTTGCAGAGTCTCCTAGGCCCTTTCACTTTCCACTTCCTCCTCCGCTACCCTAGACCTGCACCCGTGTCCTTCTGCTCAGCCTCCCCGCTAGTCTCCCGGACTCCAGATGTTTCTCTCCTTCTTTGCCTCTACCTTTCAAAATCACTTGCAGTGTGCGTTATTGTTTGCTTGTTCGTTTTTAAATTCTATGGCTCCCAATTACCTAGTATGTCAAACCCAAACTTGGGGCACCTTGACATGGTCTCCTTTGGGGGCTCTCCCTCCTATGTCTAGCCATTAATGTGGATGTTCTTCAGGGTTGGACCTGAAGCCCTCCTAGCTGTCTGTCTGCCATTCTGTTTTTTTCTTCTTTTTATTTTACTTTCATTTATTCAACAAATGTTTATTAAGCATCTACTCATTCAATGTTACTAAGGCATTGCTTTCGGTATTACAGTAATAGTGGTGAACAAAAGCCATAAGAAGCCAGCCCACATGGGGCTTACACTATAGAGAAAACAGAATCAAGTATATTTTGAGGTAGTACATACATTCCTATGGCTCTTATTCCCTACATGCCAGTAACTACAAGATCTTGAGGACTGCCCAATGCTGTAAGAAATGCAGAAAACACAGTAGTTCCAAGTATGAGCTTTGAAGTCACATTGTCTAGACCCATAGTCCAACTCCATCTCTTACAAAAGCACCAGTCATACTGGATTAGAGTCCCACCCTTATGACCTCATTTAATCTTAATTATCACTTTAAAGGTCCTATCTCCAAACATAGTCCACATTGGGGGTTAGGGCTACAACATATAAATTGGGAGGGCATGCAATTTAGTCCATAATAGCAAGTTATTTAACCTTAAGCCTTAGTTTCCTCATCTGTAAGTTAGGAATTATAAAATAATAATAAATAAAATGTAAAGAAAGGGCCAAGTGCAGTGGCCCATGCCTGTAATCCCAGCACTTTGGGAAGCCGAGGTAGGATTGCTTGAAGCCAGGAATTCAAGGCCAGCCTGGACAACACAATGAGACCCTGTCTCTACAAAAAAATTTTTTTAAAAAATTAGCCAGATTGCATGTGCCTGTACTTCCATCTACTGAGAATGCTGGGGCAGAGGGATTACTTGAACCCAGGAGTTTGAGGCTGCATTGAGCTATGATCATGCTATTGCACTTTAGCCTGGGCAACAGAGCAAGGCCCTATCTCTTAAAAAAACACCCAACTTCTAAGTTATTATAAGGATTAATAGAGATGATCCATGTAAACTGTTAAGCATAATACTTAGTACTTAATAAATATTAGCTGCTATCAATAACAATATTAGACTAGTTTTCTGACAATCTCACACTCCCAGGTGTTTCTGTGGGAGAGGCATATTATAGTATAGAGGATGGTCAGATGTCTGGAGTTTGAATCCTTGACCTGACCTCAGACAAATTACTAATCTACAATGATTTTCAGTTCCCTGAGCTATAAAAAGGAATAGTAATAGCTATGTCTTTGCATCTTTGTGGCAATTAAATAAGTTATTCAGGACAAATGCTTAGTGAATATATCGATAAGTGAATCTAAAATAAAGACCACCAGACTGTCTCTTCCAACTCCACAATTTAAAGAGAAACAAACTTTAAGCAATTATCTGATATATTAAACAAGTATGGATAGTCCTGCTTTTTAAGGCACTATAATTATGAGAATTTGAAGTCTAAATCAGTGGTTCTTAAAACTAGTGGTAAATCAGAATCATTTAGAGAGCCTTGTGAATATAAAAAGTTTAGGCTCCTCCCCATATAGTCTGATTTAATAAGCCAAAAGCCTAGAAATATTAACATGTATTTTTATAAAAGTTTGCCATCATAAAAGTCTTTCTGATATTCAGCCAAGTTTGAGAACTACTGGTCTACCGCAGCACTGCTCAATAGAAATATAATCTAAGCCACATATGTGGTTTTAAGTTTTTAAGTAGACACATTTAAAAGGTTAAATAAATAGGCTGGGTGTGGTGCCTCATGCCTATAATCCTAGCACTCTGAGAGGCTGAGACAGGAGGATTGCTTGAGCTCAGGAGTTCGAGACCTGCCTGAGCAAGAGTGAGACTCCGTCTCTGCTAAAGATAGAAAAATTAGCCAGGCATCATGGCTGGCACTTGTAGTCCCAGTTACTCAGGAGGCTGAGGCAGGAGGATTACTTGAGCCCAGGAGTTTGAGGTTGCAGTGAGCTACGATTACAATGATGCCACTGCACTCTACCCAGAGTGACAGAGCAAGACTCTTACGGTGTCCAAAAAAAAAAAAAAAATTAAAACATTAAAAAGTAAAGTTAATTTTAATACTGTATCTTATTTAAACTAATTTTCCAAGACATTATCATTTCAAATATAGTCAATATAGGTTATTGAAGTATTTTACATTCTATTTTTATACAATTCTCCAAAATCCAGTGTTTGCTTTATACTTATGGCATATCTCAATTCAGATTCCAAATTTTCATCAGATTTACTTCATCTGTACTTAAATTATGTAAAATTTACATTTTAAAAAGCTGATTCACATACCAAGGTTGTCCCCAACAACTTTAAAAGCTTTCCAATAACTGAATTGAATATCAGATTTTTGATTTAAGTAAATAATATTTAAAACTCAGCTCCTGGGTAGCACTAGCCATACTTCAAGTACTCAATAGTCACATGTGGCCAGTAGCTACTGTACTGGATGATCACAAATCATAGGCAATTATACATTCCTGAAATCTGTAATGGTGGAAAAGCATTAGCATCACTCCTTAAATAACTAAATGTGATTAAAGTAAATATAGATTAAACTCTCAATGATTACACAGTATTATTAAAATCTGAGAAAAACTGAAACCTATTCAACAGTTTGAAACTCTAAGAGTTTGGAACTTTCAAAGGCCAGACTACTATCCGTTTATAAAGCCACAAGCATCGACATTTGTCCTGAACATTCAGACACACAGTGTTCTACCTAATGGGGAATTTAATTTGAATATTAACAAGTATGAAAAGAAAAACGCAGGTTGAGTTGAGAATTTTTTTTCAAAGATATATTAAAAGCACAATAAAATGCTAAAAGCACAAACTATTGCAAGTGAAATGAGAATAGCATAAAGAAAATGAAATTACACATCAAAATCTAAAATAAAATCTTTGATTTATACAGATGAAAATGGGTTAAAGTAGGCAAAAATGGCAGTGAATGGAAAGCTGTTAAAATATAGACTCACTTGGACAACTGGATCCTAGGTATTTTAAGAGTAAAATGAAAGGCTGAAAAACAAAGACTTATTTAAGGGTTAATCATAAAATCACAGAGTAGTTTCAATTTCCAAACTATTTTAAGTTGAATAGTTGGTAAGATAGGGAACTTTCACAGAAATTAATTATTTAGCCTGAAGCACACAATCAGAACAATACTGGCATGTGTGTGAAAGCATGTGAGACAGAGAGAAAAAAAATTGGAAATAACTACCATAACTCCCCACGGTTACCATATTTAACAATATGGAGTTGAAAAGATTTAATGTCCATTTCGAAGTCCCTGGTTACTTGATTATACAATTTCTGTTTGCCAGCAACATGAGCAGTAAAACTACCACTCTACAAGGTAGGAGCAAATGCTTCCCAAATTGGACCACATGGTAATCCTGGTGTAGAAGGAAAATAAAAGAAATTGCCTTTTACTTCAGCAGTTTAGAAGTAACTCTAAACCTTACTAAAGCAAGGCTACATCTTCATCTTGAAGACTTACTGTTTAAAGGAGGTGTATATATATCAGTGCTAAAATCAATGGAACCATGACTCAAAAGGACCATGCAAGCATTTTATAACAATATCTGTCATTGTCGGCTCTTTTCTGTCAAACCTTTCTGTGCTCTACTTAATGTCTTGGGGCCCAGGGCAAGTTTGGGTTCAGTGGTTATTCCAGACTCACTGCAGGCATCCCCTCCAGTGGGAAGACTTTACTGCCGTCCCTCCCACTACAGTCTGGGTGGCCCTCCTACCAGCTCTCACAGTGACACTCTGTGCTTCTCTCCTCTGTGGTACTTAGCATGCATTAGTGCAATCTCCTGCTTGCTTATTTATCTCTCCCACTGGACTATGAGTGCTTGAGAACACAAACTACATCTTACTTATTTTTGAATCTTCGGCAACTAAAATGATACCTAGACCATAACAAGATATTCACAGAATTAATGAAATGAATTAATTAATTAACAAAAATCAAATGTAAGTATTCACATCTGTGTTTTATAACCTAAAAAGAGAAAAAAATATGACAGCTGAGAAAGAAGCCTTTTTTCCCTTTAGACAGATATTCTAGAAAGTCCTGTAAATTATGTTCACAAAGAAACTGAGATACAGCCGGGCGCAGTGGCTCACGCCTGTAATCCTAGCACTCTGGGAGGCTGAGGCGGGTGGATCGCTCAAGGTCAGGAGTTCAAAACCAGCCTGA